>JAATLQ010037357.1:38397-52546 GCA_013421005.1 Heliconius erato x Heliconius himera
TTTCTAAATTTTGTCACTCACTGACTGACTCACCGATCATCAAAAGTCCAAGGCACTTCTAGCAGACATAGAAGCTTCAAATTTAGAATACAAATAGAGTTTAGTGTCTTAATCATGGGAAAACCTAAATATTTTGTAATTTCGGTCCAGTTTTCCTAATACACCAACTGCATGAATAACTTTGTAATCCCATATAAATGTATAGGATTACAAGGTTACATTTGCAGTTAATGAATCATCATTACTGTATAATAGAAAATAAGTGTAGATAGGTACCAAAAAGTAGGACTCTACAAAAACAAGTGAAATGCCATCAAAAACATCCTGTAAAAAAACCCAAGTCTCGCAGCTCAGTCTTTCTACCATAAAAAGTTGTGAGATCCATGTAATACCAAGTCGGTTAATCTATTTAGTCTCTACTTAAAGGAACTTCTGTCTTAAGTTATTACATAGGTTATTATCATGCCAATATTAAAAATATTTTACGTTTTAAACAAATAGATCGACTTGGACATCGCATGAAAACACAACCTATCGAAAGATATAATAGACATCATATTCGGAAGGACTCTGGTGAGGAATTCGGTTGCTGGCCCGTCGTGCCGTGTAGTGTGTGTGTGATACATACTAACAATCAAATCATGCGATGTCCAAGTCGATCTATTTGTTTAAAACGTAAAATATTTTTAATATTGGCATGATAATAACTACTGTAATAACTTAAGACAGAAGTTCCTTTAAGTAGAGACTAAATAGATTAACCGACTTGGTACTACATGGATCTCACAACTTTTTATGGTAGAAAGACTGAGCTGCGAGACTTGGGTTTTTTTACAGGATGTTTTTGATGGTCATATTTATCACTTAGTCACTGAGCAACGGAAAAGTTTTATATGCAAAATTTCTTTATGATATTTGTTTTTGGGTATATGGGTATGCGATCCCGGATCCTCGAAACAGCACTATGACACCCTCATCCAATAAAAGAGGTGTCCTAACTAGCCAACCTCCATCCCCTTTCTCTACTCTCCCTTTCTATCTATCCTACTCCTTTGTAGTTGTCCTAGTCCTTTTCCTTCCATTTTTCATCATAATGGAGAGATCTCATAAATTTTCCAAAACCAGACAAGAGATCATCCTATCTTCCTCTCCATTATAACTGTCCACTATCGTTAGTAACAATAAAAGGAAAAAGACATAAGGGCACCGCCCCGTCCCTACACCCATAGTGAGTTCCGACCAGACCGCAGCTGCTAATAATCATCAGTCGTCATAGCCTACACAAAATTTCTATATTATACTTTAAATAAAAAAAAGGATGCATCTTTTAAAAAATAAATATCGTTGATATTATTCTATGGAAATAGATAATGGAATTATTTTAAAATAGCTTGTGGATTCCATTAGTATTAAGTACAACTAAAAAAGTATAAATAGTGTACAATGTAGTATATATTTATACGATTATGAAAAACAGGTCAAGTGCGAGTTAGATTCGCGTACCGAAGGTTATGTACCGTTTTCAGGATTGTAGGTCAATAGGAAGTAAATATTGACAAATTTAAGTTTGAGGGTAATAGATTATTATGGAATTATGGTGGCAGAATTCAACGCCGCGCTTAGCCTCGACACCAGAGCGAAGAAATGGAAATATAAATTTAAGTAAATATTTCATCTCCTCGAGTGGGGATCGAACCCACAACCAGTCGATTTTAGAGTCACACTGTGCCGCCGCGCCACGACTGACCTCATATTATAAATACTTGTATAATATAATCTATATAATGTGATATTTAGTTAAGTAAATAATAAAACGATTAATATTACTAAGTTTTATGCTTATAATTTTGCCTTGTATTACCATCTACCTCTGATAAATATAACAAATATATAAATTTCGTAACTCATTTACTTCTATAACCTAAAATTGCTATTTTAATTATGTACAATTAAATTTATAAACTTTATATTTACTTTAATTCTCATTCTATGCATTCATTTTGTATGCAATAAAGAATGTACCTACAACAAAGTGATCCTGTAAGAGGTTAATTAAAAAAAACCGGCCAAGCGCGAGTCGGGTCGCTCACCGAGGGTTCCGTACAAAAATTGGAGGTTTCGAGCTTTTTCTGGAATTCAGGCTTTACTTAGAAAGAGCCCATTCACCTGATACCTCACTTGAACTAGCGGCTAAGGAAATTATGTGGCATATATGACAGATATAAGTATATGATTTGAATTTCAACTCGATATCTCTAAGCGTTCCTGAGATAAAGGCTCTTGACAGATAGACAGATAGAAGGACAATAGAGTGATCTTATAAAGCTTTCTTTTTTCTTTTAAAAGTACGAAAACCTAATAAACGAATTTATATTATAAAACGATATTTAAACAATTTGAATGTCACATAATATACGATTAATTCATTAAAGTAAGCTTTTCTTCTCATTTAGATTTACCAATCAAAAGGCTGTAAAGCGTCTCTCTCGTGTTTCGCAAATCGCGTCCAATGTTCCGTGGAGCAATTACCCAGAGCTTTGCCGGCGAAGCTTTAGATGTAAATTGTTTATTAGATTACTAGTTAAGTCCCGTGATTTTGTTTGGGAACCATCAACACAACGTTTGCGTTTGTCTTTTGATTTTGTTTACTTTGAAAGATAGGTATATGCCATAAAATAAAATGTGAGGCCAGTCGTAGCGTAGGGGCACAAATGTCCTAATGTAAACGTGACAGGTTGTGGGTTTGAGTATTAATTTTCTCGCTCTGGTAACCACCAGTTCCACCACTCAGCACGCCTCTAGATTTAAAAGGGGAAGTATCTTAATGAAATCAGAGTGCCTTAATACTAGATTTTCAGGATCCCTCTGTCTACCCTGCTCTGATGGTATACGTGCGTAAAGCTAAAAAAAGAGTTTAAAGTGGTTTCGTGGGAGTAATTGAGACATTCACTAGGTATCAATCCTTAAATATATCTGTCTTTAAACAAATTTAAGACACGATATTTTTCCACTTAGTAGGTACTTATTACGTTGCTGTTGGAGTTATAAGAGAATCCTTTGGCTTTCATAGCCGTGGCTTGTGGTGGTCGAGGAGTAGTTCCGTGTGGCTTTATTGGGTAGGGTGGCTGGTCTACCCTATATGGTTATCTACATGTCGGTCCAGGAGTCTCATATAACTCGTCCGAGTCCCCACTCGAACAGCGAACCGCAAAAGGATTTCTATTTCTATTTCTGAAAGAAAAACCCACACTAATTTTTGTAAGGAGACAGCGGAAGTCTATACTTGCTGGCTTAGAAAATTAAATTAGATCTACTCGTTTGACCGTATGTATGTATTTTCTTTGATAACACTATTGCAAACATAAAAACCTCTTTAGTATTCACAAGCGATTTTATTTAATTAACCATATTATTATAATTGAGTATTGCTCTACATATTATGGTTCGAATTTATATTAATTTACATTTCTTTATACATATTTAAACTAGTCAACCGCCCGCAACTTTGCTAGTGTGAATTTTAAGACGTAAAATGAAATATTCCTTTTTCTCCATTTTGTTTGGAAGATCGGGTGTGTCTACTTGTTTTCTAAGTATTAATTGTGTCTTAGTATTAATCTACACTCTTTCATGTAGGTTGGCTACATGCTATATTTCACTCTACTTTTTACTTCTGTTAGTACTGGTTAAGAAAGGGCAACCATTAGATTTATCATCTGAAATGAAATATCTTCAAATTCGGCAAAAAGTAGAGAATATAGTGATATATCTCTCTATATTCTATGCGGACACTAAAATTCTGTTATAATACCTGAATAAGGATTATGCAATACCCGCGATGCAACCACTCGGAGTTTTGAAAGTAGTATCAAATTTAGTCTTAAATTGTGTAATTGAGTTGCATCGGAATACTGGAGTTGTCGAGTTAACTTTTAAATCAAAAGCTTGTAGTGGAGCAATTTTAAATATTAAATATATTAAAATTTAGTTTTGTAATAAAAATAAAAATAATTGTGGTTTTGCTACAGTATTCCACCGTCGACATGCAATTAGAACGTATCTACTGCATTCATATGGGGTGAGGGTTTGAATCTCAAATGGAAAAAAGTGGACTTGGAAATTTTATTGTTTCCATTATTTTCCTATTCGTACCGTCGAGCGCTATACTAAATAAAATTTTATAGAAATGTAAAGTAAGAATGGATTTTTTTTTATTTTGCTCATTTCCCTAACCTGTTTCCGTATTTCACACTTTTTTCAGTATAGCAAGATTGGAAGAGGGAACCTAGTGTCCTGACACTACGCTCCGCACCTTCCTGAGAAAACGATGGGGAACTACTGGCAGATGACGCACCGGACCACTGACCACAAGCACAGAGCACCAAGACGACATCAGTTTGCTTAGTTCTGTATATTTATACTGAACAAACATACATTCAACATTAAGAAAAATAAGTAGCATTTACAAAATCGATTTCAATTTGATAAGCACAACAGACCATTATATCATTGCCCTATGAATAATTCACGTAGAGACGTCGTCTCTATCTGAATATGGGGACGTATCGATTGAGCTTCCACTCGTGGTCATTATGGGTCGAATAGATACAAGCGCTTCAGAAATAACATTTATTTGATTACAGTTATTTGTTCAGTGTTTGAGCGATACGTTATTTTGTGATCGTAGAGTTATTGACGATTATCGTTACTTTTGTACGATAAATATTTGGATAAAATCGGTTATTTTACTGTATTTTTCGTCTGCATACATATTTTACTTTATAAATAGATTATACTAATCTAGTATAAAAAGTAGACATGCCATTCTTTATATTTTGACCTTACGCGAGTTACAGTCGATCTGTTTTGAACTGTATCTCACACTGTTAAGGCTCTCCATTTTCCGCCGAATTCTGAAGGCATTGCGTATCGGTTGCGTAAGTGGCGGAATTCAACGCCGCGCTTTGCTTCGACACAATTTGCGTTTGTAGTCATTACCCCTGCGCCACTATTTATCTCTTGCTACAGACATAAGGCTTAAAAATAAAGATATATTTTATTTATTCATTAAAATAAATTAATAGTTAGTAACTAAGGTATTATTTGATACACGACACATACATAAAAAAACAACTTGCTTCTATACAGGGAATTTCTAGAATACCACTCAAAGTCTCTTACAAATACATACAAAACATGTTTTTTTATTTTTTGTTTCACACTGCACATAGCAGGCAAGACGGAGAGAACTTCTCGTTCAGACACTTCTATTCTTTACTCTCCGCTAAATTCTTGAGACATTACGTGTTGGGTGACGAAAGAGAACTCAGTGCTGCGCTTTGCCTCGTTACCAGAGTAAGGAAATGAAAATATTAAATATTTCTTTTCCATGAGTGGGAATCGAACTTACAACTGCGCATAATGTCAAACCTATCCATATCTCTATATTAGATACCTCTCAACTACTTGTAGAGTTTAATAAGTCTCTAACACAATAACTCTAGCAAAACTTTTGTATCGAAGTACTATAACGTAATACTATAACAGTAGAATGTAGAACAATCAATTTATATCAGGCCAACGATTTTTTAAATATCACTCTATTCTCTATAAGTATAATGGAATTCACAACAGTCACATATAGAGGACAGTTTTTTCCCACATAACAGGATGGCGGAGAGAACATAGTGTCTCTGTTATCCACTTTTCGTCCTCAATCAAGGCATTACATGTCAAGTGCCAGAACACATTGTCGCGCTTTATCCGGCCAGAACAGGGAATATAACATAATTCTTTTCACCGAACGGGAATCGAACTTACAGCCATCGCATTCACACTTTGACTTTAGCCTCATAAAATTCAATAAAACACTACACATAAAAAAATATATATATTTCCACAATAATATCTTAATTTCACACTTTTATTACTTTTAGCGTGAATCATTCTAACATAATAACTTTAATTCGCTACAAAACGAGGGTAGATATCAGTTAATTACATTTAACGAGTGCGATCCGAAAATTTTATGAATCATTTGAATAAATATCGAACATTATGTTGTTATTAGATAATCACTGTTGTATTGCGCTATAAAGCGTTGTGGTACAGCCTTTGGACAGCCTTGTTAGTAATATTTATAATATAGAACACAAAAATGTATAAAAATATATGAATTTTTTAAAAAATAAAAATCACCAAATTTAAAGTATATACTAAAAAGAAAAAATAAATTTACTTAATATGTTAGCGTACTCGTGTAAAAGAGGGTAGATTTAGGTGGAAAATAACTATAAAAGCAGTGGAATTGTGTCAATCGGGGGCACTCGCTTGTAAGTGACGGCCCCTGTTGGAAGGAAACTAGTGTGAAGTATTGTTAGTAGGTGATACATATCACTTATTGCAATTACATAGTATCTCTTTCATAATAGTTTAGAATCATATAGACGATGTGTGTTTTTAACGTGTTTCTTTAAAAACGTTACCCGCTTCCGATTTTTAACAAATATTAAGCAAAAATAACTAAGGAAAGATTTTAAAATTTTGAAGTCGGTATCAAGCTAATGCTACAAAAATCTTACTACAATAACAAATTACTCAGCCTGTTTATTTTACTTGAGGGGTATTGTGTAGTAGTATGGGTATTTTATGATGGGTAGGCTTTAAAAGAATATTTTTCAAACGAGAAGGTCGTCGTTGTTCTAAGTAACACTTCAATCTTAATTAAGTATTATTTTTGTTCGAACTGAAATTATGGCATGTTGACAAGAAAATACATAAAAATGTTTGGGCGAATTGAGAACCTGTCCCGTTGTGAAGTCGGTTGAAAATGAGAACACTCTCTTTTTTGACCTTGGCTGAAAAGATAAGCGACTGAGTAATCTTATTTCTGATGAAATATAAACCGTAGCTCGCCAGTTTTAACAATGTTTTTCTTGTAAATGATATAGTAAAAGCATATATTGCAAATACGTAGGCTAACTAAGGTGTACATCATCAGTTCCACAAATTGTGCTTCTCATCATCAGACCTTGACATAGTCACTATGCGATCATGCCTGTGAGACAAAAAAAGCCCTTTCAAACAAAAAAAGAATTATCCAGAACTCTTTAGGCATCTTCGAATAATCGCTGAACATACATAAAAATAAAGAATCCGACGAATGTAGAACCTCCTTCTTTTTTTGACGCCAATATTTTTTTTGTATAGAGAAAAGGAAAAACACATTTTTTTCTTAAACAAATTCAAGTTAATAATGAGCGATGGTAATAATTCAATTGAAATAGCTTGACGAGAATGTATGGCTTAGTAGTCAGAGCACTTTGACGGGTTCCAAGAGAGGCGGGTTAAAATCTGGTTACGTTAAATTTTTTATAAGTTTTCTAAAAAAGTATAATTCTGTTCTGCTTTTACCACCCGTTTTGCACGTTCATAGTAGCTTTTTGATTCTTTTAAGGAACATTAATTAGCCTTAGACAGCTTTAATCTGAAAGAGATACATAGACCTACGTAGCTGCCTAGCTTATTTAAGCTAACTAAAAATAATAACATAACATAAATGATCAATCATGAGGCCGTCATGGTGTAGGGTCATAGTCGTGTGACTATCACGCGATGATTGTGGGTTCGATTTTCGCTTAGGAAAATGAATGATTATTTATTAACAGCCTCATTTCTTCGCTCTGGTACCAAATCAAAAAGCGCGGCGTTGTAGTTCGCCACTTAAGACGCAATGCCTCGAAAAAATTGGCGGAAATTAAAGAATGTAGTGTCTTAACACTAGGTTCCCTCTGTCTACCCTGCTATATGCGGGATACAGCTGGAAGCTGAAAAGAAAAGATGAAGCTGCATACTATATAGGCTGTGACATTACAGCAAAATTTGTCCAATGCAAGTTCATTTGGGATTTGTTGTTTTAGTTCTGAATTTACTCGTTTGTTAATTATGAGAATTACTGACACAAAACGAGGTAACCAGGCGGAGACAAGCACTCACGTGGCTGTGGACTTTAGATATATTATTCAATTGATATTAACATTGACTAATTGTATACATACTGTATGTATATTTAGATTTTGTGCTTTTAAGTGAATGCCTGCTCACCTGTATTCCACATTTAACAGGATAGGCAAAGGGAGTCCATGTTAAGACATTCCGCTCCCTACTTTCCGATGATTTCTGGAGGTATTGAGTAGGCACGTTGAGTTGCGGAACTCAACGCTTCTCTTTTGTCGCGGCACCAGGGAGCAGAAATGACAATATAATAACAGTTCATTTCGTCGACCAGTCGCGTTACCAGTCTCACTTTGTGCCCCTGCGCCACCACCGGCCTTATGTTTTACTAAAATCAAAATCTATTAATTTCTAATGTAACTCCGAATCTTTGTCTGTAAGTGAATATAATTAAAAATTTATTTATTATAGGCTACCGTGAAGTATGGCGAGCAGAGTCCCAACGTGAACCCGGTTATGGATAACTTAACAAACTTCGCCACTAATTATTAAACATTAATTGTTTAAAATTCGGATATTGGGAAACGAAATGTATTGATAACTTGATTTAAAGATCTCATATTCAATTACAATTTTCAACAAAGAAAAAACCGACTTCCACCGGATCCCGGGATACAGCATGAAGCTAAAAAAACAGATGCTAGTAAATTTATATATGGATAGTAAAATTTACCAATACAACGTATGCTTTTCGGAAGCAACTATTATATATATTTTCAATAATTGGATAGTGGTTGGAGGCCGTTGTGGCGCAGTGGGACAGCCTTGACCGTAAATCCGATTGTCGACGGTTCTTCTCGGGAATTATTATATTATCATTGCTATATAGACAAAGCGAGGCCTTGAGTTCTACACGCAATTTTTCATAAAGTGAGCAGAGTGTTTCATCATTAGGTTTCTTCAGACTAATCTTCTACAAAGTTTTAACTATAGTAAGTTTTAACTATACCAGATTAAATTTTGTAAATGTGTTAATTTCGTATCTCTTAAGGTTGGCCTGGGCTGCTATGGTCTTTTTTTTTATATTAGTAGAAAATGCTCATCATGTTGACCAATTTTTCATAACACGTGTGTGTTCTAACAAATAAATATCAGAATATCTCTATGAATTTCAATATAGATATTTACTCCTATATATTATACTACATAATACGTAGTAGTATTAATTATATAGTTTTACTTATAAGTTATCGATTCCAGTATAACATACAATTCTCAGTAAAATATTCAATTTACGTAATATTGGAGCTGAAACACCAATATCCGTTTCAGTTTACAAAATAAACAGATAATTTAAAAGAGGTACAGAGAATATAGAATATGTTTTAGAAATAATAATCTAGTTCGTGAAATAGCACATAAAAATTGGTTTCAACATAAAATTAGAGACGTCTAATAATCTGCTGTTTGACGTGATAGTACGCACATAGCAGAGTAGGGAACAAAGGGAACTTGGGGACCAAGTGTTATGAAACTCCATTCCCAATAAGACAATTTAATTTCCCAGTTTTTATCGAATTCTCACACCACGCTTTCATCGTTACAAGAGCTAGAAAATGAAAATATTAAATATTGCATTCCCCCGAGGAGGAATCGAACTCACAACGCGTTTACAGCCGCACGTCCCAAAGTAAGCGACGAGACTGTCATACCCCTGCGCCACGACGGCCTCGTTAAGCACTTTTATTGCTATATTATTTTAGGCTCACACACAGAGGAACATATAGAAAAAACTTAATAATAAGACACTCCGTTCTCATTTCTCCACCCAGTTTCAAAACATTAGTTTTTATTTAGTTTTATTAGCGTTAGAAATTCCAAGTCCCAAATCCCCATATATTATATAAACAAAACGAAACGCATACGAAATGCGGCGATAAATTATTTACAAACATATTCACGTTATTTATATTTATGGCACACTAGTGTTTGTACGTGACTTTGCTTGTATTGAATATTCTTAGTAATACCATTTTAGTGAGCGCTACTTTAAAATTCAATGTATAAGGAATATTTGAATGTAAATATTGAACGGTATGGAGTGAGGCCGTCGTGGCGCAGAAGCGCAATCGCGTGGTAGTAATCACGACGGTTATAGGTCTACATTCCAATCTGAGTAATGATTTTTTTTATATTTTAATTTTTTCGGTGCGGTGACAAGGCAAAAAAAAACTTTAATTAATTTTGCCACTCAACACGTAATGCCTCAAGAATTATGCGAAAAGTAGGTCGTGGCGCAGCGGCATGAGGTGTGACTGCAAAACCGACCGATTGTGGGTTCGATCCCCACTCGAGGAGATGAAATATTTACTTAAATTTATATTTCTATTTCTTCGCTCTGGTGTCGAGGTTAAGCGCGGCGTTGAATTCTGCCACTCAACACGCAATGCCTCCAGAATTCGGCAGAAAGTGGGGAACAGAGTGTCTTAACACTAGGTTCCCTCTGCCTACCCTGCTGTGTGCGGGATACAGCGTGAAGCTAATTTAATTTTTTTTTTTTAGGAAGTGAAAATGTCTTAATAGGAAATTGAGTACTTTAACATTAGGTTCCCTCTACCTACCTTGTTTTGTGCGGTACACAGCGTGAAATGAAAAAAATATCGAATGCACCACAATCTTATTGTACGAATCTAGAGCAGATTCACACTGTACCGAAGGGTATACAGATATAATGTAGTTTTAAGACATTACGTTTTGAATAACGGGATTTAACATCCCACATTATCTTGTAACCAAAGCGAAAAAATAAAAATATTAATATTTATTTCTTCGAGTGAGAATGGATGGTTGTGGGCAACCATCGCGCTTATTACTTATTTAAATAAAATTAAATCAAATCAGCTTCACGCTGTATCCCGCACACAGCAGGGTAGGCAGAGGGAACCTAGTGTTAAGACACTCCGTTCCCCACTTTCTGCCGATTTCTGGAGGCATTGCGTGTTGAGTGGCAGAACTCAACGCCGCTATTACTTATTTACTTACTTTAATATCATATTTTTTTTGCTATTCTCTGATCGCTCATTCGTTCGAGGTGCCCAAGCCAGAACACATTCTTCTTCATTCACCTTGACATCCTCGCTAATACTTGCCATTTAGTATATCCTTTCATTGCGGATTCGATCAGCTAAGCTGACTCCGCATATTCTACGAAGAGATTGCGTCTCCACTGCATTCATATTTCTTTCATTCTTCTTCTGTAATACCCACGTTTCGCTGCCGTATAACAGAGTCGGTACCAAAACTGCATTGTTTACGGCCAAACGCGCAGCTGTGCTGACGTTTCGCCGTCTCATCAATGCAGCTAAGGCTCCGTTAACTTTGTTACCGGCAGCAATACACCTTTCCACATCCATCTCGTATCTTCCATCTCTACTGAACATACTTCCCAAATATACCACTTCATTCACTTGTTCTAATATCTTACTATTTACACTGATCTTGCATTCCGTCTTTTCTTCATTTCTTTCAAATTCAAGAAGCGTTTATTACTATTAAAGAATATAATCCTCGAATAAACCCAAATCTAATATATAACCATATAATTAGCCATATCATAATTTCTATGACCACACACAAACACCTCGCTACCGTCAGAGATAAGCGACAAGAAGGTAACGACTAACGACCGGCAACTAAATTAAACGGAAACAGTAAACGAGGCGTTATCTCGTTGGGTCGCACACTTTCTTGTGTTGAATGAAAAGTTTTATTATATTCATATAATATATTTGAGGCCAGTCGTGGCGCAGCGGAATGAAGAGTGCCTGTAAAACTGACTGGTTGTGAGTTCGATCCCCACTCGAGGAGATGAAATATTTACCTAAATTTATGTTTTCATTTCTTCGTTCTAGTGTCAAGGTTAAGCGCGGCGTTGAGTTCTGCCACTCAACGCGCAGTACCTCCAGAATTCGGCAGAAAGTGGGGAACGGAGTGTCTTAATACTAGATTCCCTCTGCCTATCCTGCTGTGTGCGGGATACAGCGTAAAACTAATTTGATTTTTGATAATATATTTATACGTACTTTTTCTAGAAGCGACCGTGGCGCAGTGGCACAGGTGTGTGACTGTCAACGAGACGGATTCCGGATCTAATTCCGAATCACAAGCGGATTTCTAAATATACTTATTTTATTAATTTTATATTACGTAAAAGTTAAAAAAATTAAGCTTAAAATTAAAGTACAAAAAAATTAGTCCTTAAAAAACTAAACACCTTAACAAACTACCTCGTTATATTTCATAGTAAATAGATTAAAACATTGAAGCCATCGTGGTGCAGCAGTACAGCGTATGAATATAAATTTCCGGTTTAATCCCCATTCAAAGATTTCTCTGATAAATAATAAGACAAAACGCGGCGCTTAATTCCGCCGCTTTACATGCAATATTTCGAAGATTAGACGGCAAGTGGATAACGAACCAACTGTTTTATAACTAAGCTCCGTTTGCCTATCCTGCTGTATACGGACTACAGCATAAAGTAAATAAAAATTTTAAAAATATTTAATCCAAACAATAAAGTATAATACAAAATATTCAATATTCCTAAATAACAAAATGACTTAAAAGCCATTTCAATATTTTAAAAACGGCAAAAGATTTATATACATATTTAGTCTTCACAGACGGTCCCACTAATTCCGGTTAATCCCCGGACTATTCGACGTCCACGTTGAGAGACAGTAAATTACCGATCTTCCACGTCGCTACCTCTTAGTTACGGGCCGGTGGCGCAAAATATTGAAGTTTTATAAGTAATAGTATAAATAAAGGCTTAGCCTTTATTTGGCGTTGAGTTCCGCCACTCGATACGTAATGTCTCGAGAATTCTTAGTCTTAATGGGAACGGAAGTGTTAATAATTTAATATAAGAATAATAATTGTATTGGAAATAAAATATAGCTATTTGATTATGTTCTTTATAAATATAAAAATTGTATAATTTTATAATCTTGTTCTCAATCATTCAATTGCTTTGCAAAATTGTTTTTTTTTTCTATAATTATATAAATAAATAAACATTTATTAAACTGCTCAGATTCATTCATTAAGAAAAGAAAAGAAAAAAACATCAAGTTCAAATAAATAAATAGTTAGGTCTTTATATATTAAATGAATTCTTCATTCATACATTAAACGTAGTATTAAAATACTCCATTTCCTATCATCCGGTCCCCAATTATCGAAACATTGCATTTTGAATGGCAGAACTCAACATAGTTAGTATATAAAATATTTATATGTAAACAAAATAAGAATAATATTTATTTTTCAAAGAAAACACTAATTTCGCAGAGTACATTTCATGAAAAGGCATAAAATATTGTAAAGGGTCGAAGTTATTATATGTAATTTTTACAGAGCATTCGTACATTTGGCTTTTACTTTACAGCGCGAGTACCTTCTAACCGCGTAATAACATTAAGAGAAATGACTAATTTACATTTGTCACTCACTAAGGAAATTATAATTTTCCACTCCGTTACAGTTGGAAAGCATTTTGTTGTATAAAATTAGCTAGTTATTTACTAAGTTTTGCATTTTCATATAATCTCTATATATAATAAGACAGTAAAAATATTTTGTCTGTACATTTAGTAATTTTGACTGAAATGGATAGAGGGACACTTAAAAAGATTAATAGAAAGCAAAAAGATTTTTTTTGAATTTCTTGTCTGTCTGTCTGTCTGTCTGTCTGTCTGTCTGTCTGTCTGTCGACATATTGTTGTCCGCATTTTTCTCTGAAACTACTGAACCGATTTACTTGAAAATTTCACCAATTGCTTTGTTTTAACTCAATTTAGGTTCTAAAGTTTGGTTCATCAAAATCGGTTCATTAAAAAAAAGTTATCGTCATTTGAATGCAACTCAAGGCATTAGCTTGCCAGCGAATGTTGTATAGAAATCGCGCTGGTATGACCCTGGCTAAAGAATGACGTTCGAAACGTCTGGGTTATATGATTGTTGATAAAAATATATATTTTTGAAGCACTATTATATAATATTTTATACAATAAAGTAAACAAAATTGAATTGTTAGTGGAGATTACCTTCATTAATCATATTTCGAAATTACAAATAGTTTTAGAGAAAAGCTATATCGACTCATGTTATCCCTTACTCTCAGTGTATAAAT
>JAATLQ010037358.1:0-26129 GCA_013421005.1 Heliconius erato x Heliconius himera
GACGCGTTTGTGGGATTTTACATGTGCTTAAGAATGAATAGAAAGTACTGTATAGCTTTTATCGTTAGCTAACATTAATTGTCGTTTATAATTGACATATTTAAAAATAAAAAATATTATATATTTATTATTAAAAATTATACAGTATGATTTTTTAGAAACCTTTGTTTATTCATATATACCTATCTAGTATATATATCTGTATAAACAGTAATAATCAAAAATAAATGTTTTTTTTTACTAATTCACTTTTATAATTATTTTAAAATATTTGAAATTCATTCAGTTAGCCACTTTAACGTATTATTTATACACATAAATAAAGAATTTTATTTCGAACAAGATAGTAATCACTTGTGCGTTTATTTTATGAAATTATTATATTACTTTCCGGGAATGTCTACTTCTAAATTATTTTTAGCTCTTCAATGCTATGACGTATACGATAAGCGTTCTCTTACTATATTTAAACGATCCATCGCGTGCTGTATTCACAATAACTGAGTCCTTCACAGTGGCGAGTCATCTCCAATACTTATATTAATTAGTACTCTTATTCGAAATATAAGGTAAATAAACTTTATAGTAAACAGTAGTAGTAGTTTTAGGGTTTTTGTGATATTTTATAGTATAACATTTGCTTTAAGAAAATAGTTTTGCTTTTAAATTGTCAAAGGCGCACTGAAATATTTTATATTTAATAAAAAAACAGCTTTACGCTGTATCCCACTTTCCACCGAGTTCTGGAAGCATTGCGTATTGAGTAGCGAAACTCAACGCCGCACTTTGCCTTGAAACCAGAGCGAATAAATGAAATTATAATTGTAAGGCCAGTCGTGGCGCAGGGGCACAAAGTATGACTGTAAAATCGATTAGTTGTGGGTTCGATCCCCACTCGAGGAGATAAAATATTGTATACTTTCTAGCTTATATTTATAGTTTTGTACATGCTAGGCTCTTCTTCAATAAAATATTAAGTATTATTTTAACATCTTGTAACGCATTTCATTATTTTTTCAGGTAAAATGGCAATCTACAGGATCGCACTACTACTTACACTTGTTTACATGGTTGGAGCACAAAGGCCTTCTTACGCTGGCTTTAGATCAATCGGATATCCTTCCATTGTCTCAGATAACGCTTTGACTAACAGATTCAGCGAGAGTGTAGATGCTCCTATTGAGGCTAGGGGTGACATGAATCTCCTAAACAGGATAAACGCCATGCCAGTCGACAGCCAACCTTTCTGGTATCTAAATTGGAGGCAGTACGACGCTTTAAGGAGAAATCCTCAAAGTTATCCAAGGAGACCAAGCATTTTCGTAGACAATAACAGAATTTAAAACGACTAAACTTTTACAGAAGGATATATTAATGTGCCAAAGATAATCGTATAACTGATTTAAGAATGCATTTAATGTATCTCTTAGGATAGTGCCATATAGTAGATGCTATTTTACTGGTATTTTTGAGATTATTTTTGTGTTTGGATTTTGAACGAATGTATTTTTATTATTATTTGTACTCTTTACACATGTTTAAGATTTGTTGAATAAAATTTTTATGAGTATTTTTTTTTTTATTTTTGTTAACCTAATGTAATAGTGTGAGGCCAGTCGTGGCGCAGGGGCACAAAGTGTGACTGTAAAATCGACTGGTTGTGGGTTCGATCCCCACTCGAGGAAAAGAAATATTTATTTACATTTATATTTTCATTTCTTCGCTCTGTTGTCGAGGCAAATCGCGGAGTTGAGCTCCGCCATTTAATATGCCTTCAGAACTCGGTGGAATGTGGGGAACGGAGTGTCTTAACACTAGGTTCCCTCTGCCTACCCTGTGCGGGGTACAACGTGAAGCTGAAGATGTAATAGTGTGTAATAGTGATTTTAATTTTAATGTAATAGTCATCGTCTCTACTTACTATTAAAATGTATTTAGCAGCATTTCTATTATTAGTCACAATATAATGGCAACATAATTAACTAACTTATTATTAATAACCTTTATATACACGGCGGGGTCTAAGTAGACTCCACATTCTGTTCTGTTTGTTAATGATTTTCCTAAATCGATAATATTTGATAATAGTCTGGTGTCAGGGGGGTGGGTACAGGGGCTTGTTTGTGTTGTTTGTGTGCTCGTATTAATTTACGCAGAATATATTACGCAGATATCATTGCGAAAATAAGTCACCAATGTTATTAAAATATATTATTTTTTTAAACGTTTTCTATTAAATATTTATTTTTCCTAAGTGTGGAGTAACACTTTAAAATTGTTAAAAATATTTAATAAAAAGCATTCTCTCTTGCCTAATGGTCATTCTTAGTAATTATCTTTGGGTAGCGGAAATTTCTGTAAATCCCCCTACAGAGATGCTAACAACATTTATAAGTGGTAACAAGCGCATAAAAATTTCGACGTAGCTTGATAAGACCGTATGGCTTAGCGGTTAAAGCGCTTGGAAGGTTTCCAACAGGCGGGGGTTCATTCAAAATTTTTATACGTTTTCTAAAAAGTATGAGTCACCAACTGTTTGAACACGATTTAAGTGACTCTAGTAGCGAATAAATACGAGACATATCACATGAAAATATACTGGTAGAGAAATATAATTGACCGAGAAACAAGGCCATAAATTGAACATAATTCTCTAATTCTGAAACATAAGTGTCAAAAACCGAAAACTGACTTTTCAGCCAGTGAGTCCGATGAGGATATAAAGAGCAACAACTTTTATGGTAAAATAGTTTCAAATGAAGTAAAACACCATCTCCACCATGTGAACGCCTCAATTGTTTGTTTCTATGATTAATGTTTGTTTTTCTTACAATCACGAATTAGTACCTTCTTAAATATTCATTAGGGAAAGCGTTTTTTTAATGTAATAATGAGTTTTAGGCTTAAACTGATTCATTAGAAATATATAATTTTTTTTCATCAATTACATTAAATTAAAACAAAACATATTTTTATTTTATATAAATATATGAATCAAAAAATCAAATCAGGTAGGCAGAGGGAAACTAGTGTTAAGACACTCCGTCCCCCACTTTCTGCCGTATTCTAGAGGCATTGCGTGTTGAATGGCAGAACTCAACGCCGCGCTTTGCCTCGCCACCAGAGTGAAGAAATGGAAATATAAATTTAAGTAAATATTTCATCTCTTCGAGTGCGGATCGAACCCACAACCAGTCGGTTTTACAGTCCCACTTCGTGCCGCTGCGCCACGACTGGCCTCCAATTTCTTCACGAAACCGATTTTTCAAAAAAATGTCACAAATATTAAAATATCAGCTGAACCACTGTATATCGCTGAACATACATAGGGGTGAAATGGATAGGTAATTAGGTCTTCTATCCATCGACTACCGTTTTGTTTTTATTTTCCAAATTTACCTCAAGCTTTTACTGTACACTATGTTAACAGTGGTATTTGTAGGGGACTACAAAATTAATAGGTTTTCTGGGAATCCTAATAGAACGATATATTTTGTTCCAATTGGAAGTTTTAAATTCATAAAATCTATTGAAAGAAATATTCGATTTTGAAAATTTAAAGAATAAACTACATGTATTGAAACAGTCTCGACTACGAAATTATTTTCTTGGATAAGGATTAATATAAAGGGACAGATAACATTGTGGTCGGCATTTCTAACTAATATTAAACTGCAAAATAGTTTAAACTACAATGAAGGGAGATATAGTACCGCGAGGTTTTTTGTAGAAATGGGATATGTTTTTTAGTTTTGTAGAATATTTTTTTGTTCCATTTTTAATACTTTCTGCAGCGCATGCGATGAAAGACATCTTATGTCAGTTTTATTGTCAGCTTTTTTTACTCTTTAGGTTAAATTATTAAAGTAGGGGTTAGATTTTTATTTGATTTGATTTAATTTTACTCAGTGATAATGTAGTATTTTAATGGTGAAAGAATTTAAAAAATCGGTTCAGTAGTTTTTATATTTATTCACTACAAACATACACTCATACAAATCTTTCTTCTTGATATAAAAGTATATATATATATCCATCCATCCATCAGCCTTTCGAAGTCCACTGCTGAACATAGGCCTCCCCTAATGCTAATAGTATAGATATAGATTACATTAACTTATATGATAAGAATAATCTAATAGAGCGTGAGGATTTTATATTTTTTAATTAATATATATAGTATTAATATAACATCGAGAAGTGCTAGTACAATATAATCTGTCTTTTTAGAGATATGTTTTCCTCGTACCGTGTTCACACGGGATAAAATTCAACCTTTAAATTTCGCGTAGTAATATTTTTCTTAGTTCTTTTATCTAACTTTCATGCTTAATTATTTTTCTACTTTCTATATAATAATTGTCAATAATTGTCAGTTTTCACATGTTTACTGTATAGATGTATGTATAAGGTAAGAACTACCTTGGTACCAAATATCAACTATCTATGATACCTAAAATTAGTTTTTTTGATGAGTGTGTGACTCAGTCGCCAAAATACCGAATATGAAACGTTAATATATCATTTGACCGTTTGAGTTAAATTATTGAGAAACATATAAGAAGGCTCAGAAGTAGCTTGAAATATACTTATTTAGAAAACGTATAAAAATTTGAACGTAGCGGGACTCGAACCCGCGCCTCCTGGAAACCGACTCTGACCACTAAGCCATACGTTCTCGCCAAGCTACGTCGAAATTTTTATACGCTTGTTAAAACTTATTTATGTTGTTAGTATCTCTGTAGGGAGATTTTTACAAATTTCCGCTACCCAAAGATAATTACTAAGAATTATCGTTCGGCGAGAGAGAATACTATTTTTTAAATATTTTTAAACATTTGTTATGTTTCTAAATAAGTACTTTTCTTTCCTAAGTGTGGAATAACACTTTAAAAATGTTTAAAAGTAGCTTGAAATAGTTTGTGTAAAATAAACATTGCACATTTTCAGCTTTTAACTTGACTGGACACACTGGTGTGTCTTGATTTGTTAGATTTATTGTGTAGTTTTTATATGCTCTTATATTTTCGATTTGGATACGACAACATTCACCTATTGAATTCTAACAAACTAATTTAAACGTTTTGCTTCGCCTCTTATAACATAATACACTATATAAGTACATAATCAAATTACACATAGAATATTAAACAATTTCAGTTGTGACAAAAACAAAGAGAATAGGTATGGAGTTTATTTTATTTTAGCTTCACGTTGTATCCTATTAAAGCAAAGAATATTAGGTTAGAGGAAACCTGGAAACCTAGTGTTACAACACTCCCTTTTCCATTCAGACATTTCCTTTTTCCAATTTCCGCCGAATTCTTGAGGTATTTCGTTTTAAGTGGCGTAGGCATAGGGATAATTTTCATAATTTATTATAAGCATGTGTTGAGCTTTGAGCTTCATAGTTGTCGCATATAGTAGAACAAGCAGAGCAGCGAGAAGAACGTGGTCTTAAGTCGCTTTATTTTCAACTCTTTGCCTGAATTAAATATATTCCGGGTAATGTAACCGAATATGACACTAAGCTTTGTCTTACCAAAACGGAGTGATAAAAGATATATATTCTTATCATTCCCTGGAGTGAGATTCCAACGTATAACTATCATCATGCATACAATCACATCAAAAGATACCCACATCACTATAATATAAGAACTACTTTTTTATTAAATCTGTTTTCTTTTTACTTTGAAACACTATATTACTGTTTAAATTAATAGATGGCTTTGACGTTGAATAGGTTATATATAAGGCCAGATATCGTACTCCTCTTTGACTAACTCTTTGATATAATGATAAGGGATTTTCACTGCTGAGCTATGGTCGATCTACATGATACAGTATTTGTGTCAGAATTATTTTCTTTGTATATACGTGTATTTTCTTTATGTTTAGGTCCATTTAGTATGTTTTGCTTTAACCCCACGCTGGAAGCCCCACACGACAGGGTAGCCAGACGAAACCTGTAAACCTAATGTTAAGACACTCCTCCCATTTAGGCACTTCCGATTCCCACTTTGCGCTGAATTCTTGAAGCATTGTTGGTTGAGTGGCACTCAACGCAGTGCTTTACTTCGTTACCACAAAAGCCAGAATATGAAAATATTAATTATTTCAAGTGCGAATCCAACCTTTGATAGCATTTTACATGCTTATACAATATTCGTTTTTAGTTGAGCGTTTTTCTTATCGACAGACGAACGCCCTACATGCTTCACCTGGTTTACATAAAAATGTATTTAAAAATAAAATTATTAAATTTAATAAATATTGTGAAAAAAGTACTTTTTTAAATATTTATTTAATGCTTTGATAATTATTTTATAAATTACAAAATATTAACAAAAGATACATAGAAAAAACATATACATCATTATTTTTCATCAATTACATTTAGTTCTTGGGCATAGAAACTTGGTCTAAGAGGATAAGTCTTGGGATGATCTTGCAACTCTTTATAATGTTGTCTATTTAGTTCCATAAATGATTGTGTATCGTATGGCATCACCATTTTTGTATTTATCAAATCCTTATTTCCTTGTACCTCAGCGGAAATCACTTTATTTTCGTTAAATTTATTAGAGATTTCATTAGATACCACTGGAGGGTATCCTATTGGACGCAGTCCCGCGTAAAACGGTCTTTGCGCTCGAACGATATAAATTAGCACAAGTACTAGTGTAATGCGCTTTACTGACATGTTTTCTGTAAATATAAAATCTTTCAATTATTATTTTTTATTATAAATGTATGATTAAAATAAATAAAGTTTACTTTGCAGTAATGTTTTTTATATTTCTAGCTATTATATATCGTTGTACAAAAAAATGTTACAAAAATGATTTCGTTATTTTTATCAGTGTTAAGCTGTATCCCGCACACAACAGGATAGATAGAGGGAACCTAGTGTTAAGACACTCCTTTTCTCATTTCCCGCCGAAATCTGGAGGTATTGCTCAAACACCAGAGCAAGGAAATTAATATAGTAAATATTTAATTTCCTCATGAGGGATTTATGCCCCTGCACCACGACTGACCTCGAGTTTAAAAAGTTTAAATATAATTAAAATTATTGTAGACCAATGACATAGTCACTGCTGGTTTAAAAGTATTAATATTTATCACTTAAAATTTCAAAAAAAGATTAAAAATATTTTCCAGTACAAAATTATTTACCATTTTCATAATTAATTACATTTCATAATAATTTAATTCAAAAGACATTTACCTGAACTCTGAATCCTTATCAAAAAATCAAATGGTCCAGCTAAGATACTTTCGATTTATCTAAATTCAAATTCAATTAAAATAACATTCAAATATAAAATAAGAGCACTTGTCGTTTTAAGTTACTTATTTCGAGTGACTTTTTTGTGAAAACTCTAATTATATATACAGAACAATACTGTCTACATATCAGTATATGTAACATCGTCATATGAATGAGGCGATATACTTTACACTTTAACGCTTCTAAGTAAAAAGTAGAGTAATAGCTTTAGTAGAATTTATTATCATTGTTTATATGTAGATAGTAAAATTGTTGATGACTCTGTACTGTGGGTTACTGTAGTAAGAAATTTGATTTAGTTTGAACATTATTTCGTATTTGGTTCTTATTTGACATATCTGAATATATATAATTATCAGTATTTTTTTTATTTTTTAAGTAACGGAAGCAAAAATATTTTTTAAGATAAAAAATCGTTACGTTCAATTTTTTTATACGTTTTCAAAAAGAGTATACTTATACATACACAAAAATGGGAATATTTTTAAGAGTAATTATGCACTAGCAAACATTGGACATTTTTGTATTACAATTAGTAGTAGTATTGTAGGTTCGATTCCCACTCGAGGAAATGAAATATTCATTAAAATTTGTATTTCCATTCTCCATTTTGGTGTAGAGGTAAAGCACGGCGTTGAGTTCATTCACTCAACCCAGAATACTGCCAGAATACACCGAAATGTGGGGAACGGAGTGTCTTAACACTAGGTTCACTCTGCCTATTGTACTATGCGCGGGGTACAGCGTGAAGCTTTTTTTAAAATTTATAACGTAGTTGTGATAATTATATCAAATGTCAGGTTTTATAAAAAAAAAAGTATTTCTTTCTCGGCAAGTTTTCATGTTGCTCTTAATAGAAGTTAATACACAAATATTTAAACAGTAAATGAAAGATTTTTTATACCACAGAAATTCTTATCTTACTGCTATATTGTTTGGTACGCTTTGCACTGTATCTCACATAGAGCAAGACAGAGGGAACCTAGATGTAGCAAACTCCGTTATTTTAATTTTCGAGCGAGGAAATAAAAATCATAGATTTGGATAGTTTCTTATTTAAATAGGAGGACTAACCTTTCCACTTCTGTAAATTACTTATTCTTTGTTATAAATATCCCCAGCGAAATCTATATAAATGAAATTTTCCAGTATATTGTAAACCATATCATTGAAAAGTGACCATTCAGAAGACAAGGTAAAGATTAAAGTTTCAGATTCTTATTAGATTTTTACCTTCAGGTAAATATTTTGTATACTTACCTGTAGGTAAATATCTAATTCAATTACCGTGTACATTTAATATGTGTACATTTATTATGTGTGGTTTTTTTAATTAAATCCAAAATATATAGAGCTAGTTTTATCCGCTTCACGCTGTATCCCGCACACAGCAAAGTAGGCAGAGGGAATCTAGTGTTAAGACACTCCTCTCACCATTTTCCGCCTAATTCTGTAGGCATTGCATGACGAGTGGTGGAACCCAACGCCAAGCTTTGCCTTGACACCAGAGCGAAGGAATGAAAATATATATTCAAACAAATATTTTCTTTTTTGAGTAGAGATCGAACCCACAACCAGTCTCGTTCACAATCATTTACACACTTTTGCCCCTGCGTCACGGCTGGTCTAGTATTAGTTTTATTAGAGGTAGGTGAAATATACAATTCCCACTTTAGATTGCCCAAATTTGCTTTCTAGGTATTTAAAATAATATAATTGATTTGATACCTTAAAAATCCACGTATATAAATATGTAACTTTAGATATATAGAAGGAAATAATTGTAAATACATTTCAGGTAAAGATGAAACTAAAAAACTTATCCATACTCCTACTATGTGTGGTCGTAAACGCACAAAGGCCCTTTTACGCAGGAAAACGGCCAATAGGGTACCCTGCTGTGTCATCTCCTGCAACTGCTAATGAGTATCATGGAGAACGGTTACCGATCGAAGCGAATGGTGATATAAACCTTATAAAAAGAATACAAGCACTTCCCGTCGATCAGCAACCATTTTGGTATCTTAATTGGAAGCAATATGAAGATTTACGGAATAATCCACAAACGTACAGTTTAAGACCAAGTATTTTCAGTCAAAATTAGAGTTATTTTTTTTTGAGATATCTGATATTAAGTAATTGATTTGTTTAATTCAACTAATAAGACGGAAAAAATACTGTTTTAAACTTTTTGTTGTTTGTATTTTACAATGTTATTTAAATTGATATCTCAAGAACATTGAATTCAATTATTTAATTCAAGGCAACGAAAAATGATTAAAGAAACATTAAAACAATAAGTTAAAAATAAACAAATTGTAATTATAAATGTATAAGCGTGCTCAACATGTATTTTATTTTCTATCTAAAGATAACTAAGTTATCTAAATATTTAAGTATATTGCGGAGAAAGTACAAAAAATAGGCCAGTAGTAGCGCAGGGGCACAAGAGTGCGACTGTGAACGTGACAGATTGTAGATTCGATTTCCACTCGAGGAAATGAAATATTTAATATTTCCATTTCTTCGCTCTAGAGTGAAGGTAAAACACGGCGTTGGGTTTCGCCACACAACACGTAATGCCTCCAGAATTTGGTGGTAAGTGGAGAATAGAAATGTCTTAATGAGAACAGAGTGTCTTAACATTCGATTCCAAGGTTCTCGCTGCCATGCTATATTCGAGAAATAGTGTGAAGCTACAAAAAAGTATAAAAAAAATTAAGAGACGCATGATATTTTTTTGGAATATAGATTAATATTTATATAGCCATACTTCACCTTGACGCCATACCTTAAAACCACATATCGAATTTTTTCATATACCTATGTATAAAATAAAAGATAATTATTTTAAGTGGCCAAACTAAAGCGCTTTAGGAGATAAATAATCATAAGATTGGTCGGGGTAAATCTTAAGATTGATTATTACTAAAATTTTTTAGTCAAAACCAAGATTAAATTATTTTTTAGGGTACCTCTTAAGGAAAAAAGAACGCTTATAAGATCACTTTAATGTCCGTCTGTCAAGAGCCTGTATCTCAGGAACGCTTGAAGGTAACAAGTTCGAATCTAAGCTATATACACAAGTTTATGGTTCCTTGATTTTCTGAAAAAAATATATTTCTACATTTACTTAAAAATATATAGCCGTTTATATCGCGTATTTTTACGCTATAAAGGGAATCAAAACTAGTAGGGTTGACCGGTTGACATAGAATTATGAAATTAAGAAGTTAACATTTATTAGTTCTCGAAATAATCTGAAAACTATACATTTGTACTTAGATTCTAAAAATAATAACCTTAAAAGGGGTGCAAAATTTGGTATTAGAGCCGTTTGTTCAAGGGAGGTATCAGACGAAAGGGCTTGATGTGCATATTCCAAAATATATTTACTTCATGTTTGATGACGCACCAATCGTATGGAACCTTCGGTGAGCGAGCCCGACTCGCGCTTGTCCGGTTTTTTTTGTAATAAGAATTAATGTTTACCTGCCCGTTTATGGGCATTCATCTCAGAAATTTATTAATCGATTTAAATACAGTTTTCACTGTTATATTTTAGCAAGTTTTTCTTAATATTTAATGTTTGTATTTTTTTCCAATCGGATTGTTATACAGCGTTCGGTGTCACAGGCGAACACAATGCACTTATAAATACAGCTTTAATTAACTTAAATATCTTCTAAATCTTATCTTTAATCTTTACTTACGGATAAGCTCTATAAAATGTGTGAAAAGGCATTCTTAGCTTTGTTTTCTTTAGTATATAATTATGTACAATACCGTGACCATCACTTTATTTTTTTGTATTTTTTATAATTTTAATAGGAAAAAGACTACTTGAGACGTTCTCATTTTTGTAAAAGCGCGACGTTGGTTTCACCACTTACCACGCAAAACTTCCAAAATTTGGCGGAAAAAGGAAAACAGAGTGTATAACAATAGGTTCCCTCTGCCTACCCTGCTGTGTGCTGAATATATCGTGACGCTAAAAAAAAATATAACATAGAGTTGTAAAATCTACGAGTCTACCAAAATAATAGCTTTGGAAATCGAATCTGATTTCTCAATGGTGCAAATACATAGCCCTCAATATTGCCCAGTGATCGTGACCTGAATGAAGTCATGTGAATTGTGAATATCGAATAATTGAAATATGCCTGTGCCATGGGAGAGGACCATTGTTCACTAATAAACACCTATCCTGGGACCATTTCTCGTATATGTATATAGTTTTATTGGTTTTAGTTAGAAATATAATTTATATTGTTATCTCTATATATAATAAAACAGTAAAAATATTTTGTCTATACATTTAGTAATTTTGACTGAAATTAATATGGGAACACTTAAAAAGAATAATAGAAAGCAAAAATATATTTTTTAAATTTCTTGTCTGTTTGTCTGTCTATTTGTATGGTCACATTTTTTATCTGAAAATGCTGAACCGATTTGCTTAAAAGTTTCACAAATTGCTTTGTTTTTACTCAATTTATCATTTAAAGTTTGTTTTATCAAAATCGGTTCATTAAAAAAAAAGTTATCGGCATTTATATATTTGAATGAACTCCAGGCATTAGTTTGCCTCCGAATGTTATATAGCAATAGCGCTGGCAAAATTTCTGGCTAAAGTACGTAAGAGTACAAAAAAGTAAACAAAATTGAATTGTTAGTGATTTGATCTTTAAAGAATTATTAAGTAAATACATAGTTTCTTCGGTTTGTTCGTTCGTTCATTTGAAATAAATCTATATAAAAATGCCTACAAACAGCTTTTCGACGTGTACTCTGTAATAACTACATATTTGCCTTCATAAATCATAATAGTTAAGTACAATAAGTCGTAAATAATTCAACACAGAAATAAAGACCGATTTGATCTTTAAAGAAATATTAAGTAAATATATATATATTACAAAGATTCTTCGGTTCGTTCGTTCGTTTGAAATAAATCTATATAAAAATGCCTAAAACCAGCCTTTCTACGTATACTCTGTTGTAATAACTACATGTTTACCAAATAGCGGCCTGCCCGCGGCTTCGCTCGCTTAAGGTACATGATTATTGGTTTAATAAAAGAAATGACTTCTAATATGATTTTTTTACTACATTATCGTAATTTCGATAAGGACTTTTGATTGTTTTGAATAAAAAATACGATCAATGTTGATATTCAATATTTATAAAAATATACATAAAGCTAATTATTTGTTATACGTATATATTTTTGTAACAAGTAAAAATGTAGCTTTAGCGGGCGAAGCTGCGGGCGGGCCGCTATTTTTTAATAAACTCATTATACACTACAAGGTTTATATATTCTTGTAAGTTTATGCCTGTAAGAAATCACTAATACTGATAAGGTCGCCTTCGTATGTTACATTTATATTCCTACAAATGTATTATTCTTTTTTTATTTTTATATACTTTTTATTTTGTGAACGCAATAAAGAATTTTATCTATCTGTCTATTATATTGTATTTTATGTATATTAATTGTGTTATACACATAATACGTATATTAAAGTAGGTAGGCACATATGTAACATGAATATACATATGGAAAATGAAAAAAAATATATAATGATTATTAAGTTGTAGCGCCTAGGCACAAGTGTGACTGTAATCGAAATAAGTTATGGGTTCGATTTCCACTCGAGGACAATGAAATATTTAGTAATTTAAATTTTTCGCTCTGGTGTCGAGGCAAAGAGCGGCGTTAAGTTCGCCACACAACACGCAATCCCTCCAGATATCAGCGGAAAGTCGGAATCGGAAGTGTTTTAATGGAGTGCCTTAACACTTGGTTCTCAACTTTCCTGTACCTACCCTACTTCGTACAGGACATAGCGTCAAGCATAATAATAATAAAAATAAAATAAATTAAATTAGCTTCACGCTGTATCCACACAGCAGGGTAGGCAGAGGGAACCTAGTGTTAAGACACTCCGTTCCCCACTTTCTGCCGAATTTTGGAGACATTGCGTGTTGAGTGGCAGAACTCAACGCCGCGCTTAACCTCGACACCAGAGCGAAGAAATGAAAATATAAATTTAAGTAAATATTTCATCTCCTCGAGTGGGGATCGAACCCACAACCAGTCGGTTTTACAGTAACACCTCGTGCCGCTGCGCCACGACTGGCCTCACAACAAATAATAATAATAATATTTTCTATAATAACTAATATCTAGTCTTATAAATATATATTGAGAATGATTTTGTAAATAGTAATTTTGTGGTGAGAAATAAAAAAGAAGCGAACAAAGAACAAATTCCCGCGGCTCTCGTACAAATTACACCTATCAATAAAACCTGTTTAATCTTACCTACAATTAAAAGGCACTTGGAGGTGCAAAACAGGAAAATTACAGAATAAAAATGTAATAAACATCTAAATTAATATAAAATGTGATACGTAAATAACATTATTGTGTGAAGTTAAATAATAAGATTATGAGCATTACAGAGACCATCGTAGCGCAGTGGGACATCTGACTGCCAAGCACCGGTTGTGGGTTCGTACCCCGCTCGGGAGAATTATTTTCATTTTCTATATGATATATGTATATAAAATATGTTGCGTGAGTACCACCAACTGAAAAGCATATAACGTGTTGGCGAAACTCAATGCCGCTCTTTGATTTGTTGTCAGAACGACGAAATGAAAATATAATAAATATTTCATTTACCTAAATGGGAATCGAAACCACAACCGTCACTTAGGGCACGACGGCCGCTATATTATTTTTATTATTATTTTTTTTTTATCAGCTTCACGCTGTATCCCGCACACAGCAGGGTAGGCAGAGGGAACCTAGTGTTAACACTCCTGTTCCCCACTTTCTGCCGAATTCTGGAGGCACTGCGTGTTGAATGGCAGAGCTCAACGCCGCGCTTAACCTCGACACCAGAGCGAAGAAATGGAAATATAAATTTAAGTAAATATTTCATCTCCTCGAGTGGGGATCGAACCCACAACCAGTCGGTTTTACAGTCACACCTTGTGCCGCTGCGCCACGACCGGCTATATTATTTAAATCTATAAAATAATAAAACAAAACGCTTTAAGGAATCTTTTATATATTATTATTCTACATAATAATACGCATACACGTGGAATAATTTTTTTAAATAAAAAATATAAACGATCTCGAAACTAAATATCACATATTTAATGTTATCATATAAAAATGTACAGCGACTAAGAAAAAACATCCTCAAGATATCCACCTTATTTAATAATCACCAGTATTGATTTCATTATAATAATAACGAATGTCGTTAACTCACTAAGGCTAACAAGTAACATTATGTAAGATCAATCAACTTTGCCCATGGAGTGTTATTTATATATATATAAATGTATGTGTTATTCTTTAAAATCGACTGGTTGTGGGTTCGATCCCCACTTGAGGAAATGAAATATTTATTTACATTTATATTTTCATATCTTCGCTGTGGCAAAGCGCGGCGTTCAGTTCCGCCACTCAACACACAATTCCTCCAGAACTCGGCGGAAAGTGGGTAACGGAGTGTCTTCCACTTCCCAAGGTTCCCTCAGCCTACTTTGCTGTGTGCAGAATACAGCATGAAGCTGATTTTAAATATACGTATTATAATTATAATGTACGAGTGTGTCGAGATCGAGACTAAGTTTTTTTCTTATTGGTAATTTAACGAATCATCTACAGTTTTTTTTTATTTATATACTTTTTTTTTAAGTTATTCATAAAGTAGTTGATCTATATTGTAACAAGTATTTAAAGGTTATTTCGGTAGCAAGACGCAGTTGGAACGCGGTTATTTGAACATAACATTTGTTGGTTAAAATTCGGAAGAATGTTTATATTCTTTGAGGCCATCTTGGGCTGTAAACAATTGCGATACATAAATTTCATTGCCGCTCTGGCAGGCGAAATAAATTTAATTTTAAATAAATATTTAAATTAATATTAAATGATCTTTAATTGCCGTGATTATTTTACATTAAACTCTTTAACTGCATTAATCGTGTATATTTAGAATTATACATTTATAGAAACCTGACGTTTTGAATACTCTGAAATAGTCCGTGGTTACGGGCCTACTCGTGTTTACTGAATATACGTTATTTTTCTGATTAAAGAATTTCATTGAAAATATATTTTAAATATTGAATTTTTCCAGAGTAGTCGTGGCGCAGGAACGTGTGACTTTAAACTTGTGGGTTCGACTTCCATTCGAGGAAATTAAATATTTAATATTTTTATGTCCTCGTTCTAGTAACGAGGCAAATCACGTTGAGTACCGCCACTCAACACGTAATGCCTCCAGAATTATATGGGAAGTGGAGAACGACGTATCTTAACACAAAATTTCAATGTTCCCTCTGCCCACCCTAGGTGAGGGAAACAGCGAGAATTCCTCAACACTTGAAATTAAATTATTGAAAAATTAAAAGAGTAACGAGCTACTAAATGGATTGTTAGATAAAAAAGTCAATTATATTTTTATGTGCCTACACTTTAATAGCAATCATATACTCGTATAGGTATCTATTTGGTGCAGAATTATAAAATGCATAATATCCATGTGATAATTGAAAAACTTTATAAAATAATAAAAAACAGTTTTATTACTTTATAATAATCTAGTAGTTCATACGTGGCTTCGCCCGCTTAAGCGTATTATAATTTTTTCTCTTCTTTTTCAGCTTTACGTGGTATCCCGAATGTAGCAGGATAATTATGGAGACATTGCATGTTGAGTAACGGAACTCAACGCCAAAGAAATTAATATATTTAATATTTAATTTCTTCGACTGGGCAACGAACCCACAACCTATCGCGTTTACAGTCGCATCTTTGTGCCCCTGCACCGCGACTTGCCTCAACTGGACTTATTGTTATATTATACAATATATTTATATAAATTGTAGCCTGTGTGTTATTCTGATGTATAAGCTATATTACTGTAAACTTTCACCTAAATCCGTTGAGTAGTTTTTGCGTGAAAATAGAACAAACATCCATCCTCACAAACTTTCAAATTTATAATATTAAATCTCCCTTCGGTAAATAAGTTGTTTTGCTGTTGCTCTGGTATCAAGACAAACGTAAGGCAGTAAGTTCTGCCACTATTTCGAAAATTGGCGTACACGGGAAACGGAGAGTTTTAACACCAAACTCCCTTTGGGTACCCTGCAAAGTAAAAAAATATTATATGTTTGTTCTCTATATACGTTCTTTTGAATGAAAGGTCATTGACGTGATACATTTTTTAAATGGAAATAAAATAGAGATAAATTTTTTCTTCATTTAGGTGCTTATATTTTTGTAAAATGTACCTTTTTTATAACTTTGCAATAAAAAGTTTATTTATCTATATATGTATCTATTTATCTTATTAACATGTACGACGAGATTGCAGACAACGCACACCACATTTTAATTGCCTTGAGCTATAACAGTTAAATTTTATAGTTCAACAAGTTTAAATGGTTACATTTCCTTTCGAACTGGAACACAATCGATTCTAGTTATTGTTTACTAGTAAAGTGTTTCGATACGCTATATATAGCTTTATGATTTGTAGGAAAAGAGAGAGCATAGTGTCAAGTCTCTCCGTTTTAGACTATCCTGCAAAATTCGAAGCATTTACACAGCGAATGATGCATTCAATATCGAGTTTTGATTTAATACAACGGCTGTACGGCTTTTCAGCTGAACGTGTAATCCTTTACACAGCAGGGTTGGCATAGGGAACATTGGGAAGAGGAAGTAAAGTGGTAAACATAAAATTAAAACTCCGTTCCTGTTTAAGATACTTTCGTGCGCCTTTTTCGGCCAAATTATTGAAACATTGCGTGTTGAGTGCCAGAATTAAATGCCGCGATTCGTAATAGCATGAGGAAATTAGAATATTAAATATTTCACTTACTCAAGAGGCCAGTCGTGGCGCAGAGGCACAAAATGTGACTGTAAAACCGACTGGTTGAAGGTTCGATCCCCACTCGAGGAGATGAAATATGGGTGTCGAGGTGGTGTTGAGATAAAGCGCGGCGTTGAGTTCTACCACTCAACACCCAATGCCTCCAGAATTCGGCAGAAAGTGGGAAACGGAGTGTCTTCACAGTAGGTTCCCTCTGCCTACCCTGATGTGTGCGAGATACAGCGTGAAGCTGATTTACTTATTTACTCATTTCCTCAAGCGTCTGTCGAACCCACAACCAGTCTTTCTTACAGTCACAAATTTCTGCCTCTGCGCCACAACTAGCCTCAAAAATTGTAAGCATCTTTTAAAAATAAACAAAATACATTTTTGTATTATAATCTTTCTCTATTCGACGATGGATATGTGCATGTCCATACAATATTTAAAAGCACAAGTCTCTCAACATTTTATTTTTGTCAGATTTCTGTACATTTCATTCATTGTTACCGTTAGGCTTTATGTCGACAGATTTTCGACAAAAAGCTGATGTATGGTTTATTGTCGTTAACAATAGTACACGAACAAATAGGAATATTTTACTATATTTTTTATCAATACTATATGGGAATGCCTTACTGTTGTATTAATAAAGTTTCTGATAATGCCTATGCAATAAACAGCAGGCAAATGATAAAATTGACTTTTTATGCATACATTTTATGTATTGTTTTGTATTATTTTTTATTTTATTATGTATAATGTATTATTTTTATAAGTTATCTTTGAATCTTAGGTAACATTAAGAAAATTAATGCCTTTTATATTTTAAACCAGTCGTGGCACAAGGGCACAAACATGCGACAGTAAACGCATGACAGAATGTGGGTTTGAGTCCCACTCGAGGAAAGTAAATATTGAATATTTTCATTTTCTCGCTCTGGTAACGAGGCAAAGCGCAGCATTGATACCCACCACTCAATTCCTCCAGGATTCCGCGGAAAGATGGGGAATGAAATATCATGACACTAGGTTTCTTCTGTCTACCCTGTTGTGTGCGGGATACAACGTGAAGCTAAAAATTATTTTTTTTGCATATTATATAATTTATTTGTCGGATGTCTGAACCCCTATGACATTAGTTGTGATGCTTAACAGATGTTAAGGTAGAGTTAACCACTAGACACTAGACAAAATGTATATGAAAAAATACAGAATTACTCGTATAGTAAATATTTTACGGTAAAAGTAATTGTGATCAATGATATTATTAAAATTTGTTAAATTAAATTTTGTTTTATAAATTTTCCTTACAAACAATAAAAGCTTGTAATAAATGATCTTAATTGCTTTAATAGAATAAAAAACTCGCAATCTTATTAATTTGCTGTTGAAAATGATTACCAAGATTAATACAAATTGGTTAAAAAAGTTAGAACTGCATTTAAACTGCATTTTCCAAAGGTATAAAAATATATAGCTTAACTACAAATATAGTTTTATATACATACATACTAGGGACACGCTCGCGGCTTCCCTCCCTTGGTATTCATACGCAATTATTTATTTACTAATATGAATTACTTTAGTATTTTAATAACATTACTATTAACTACATTTTTAGCCAATTTAATATTATTATATTTTGAACAAGCGCGAGTTGGGCTCGTCCAACGAGGGTTCTGTAAAAAATTGATTGTTTTTTTCTAAAATTGAGGTTTAGCTTAGCCAGAGCCCTTTCATCTCATACCTCACTTGAACTAGCGGTTTAATACCAAATTTTGCTCCCTTTTTAAGTCTATTATTTTTTAAAATTTAACTACAAATGTACAATTTTAATTTTTTTTCCTGTACTAGTACTATCTGTAAATACTAGCTGCAAAATTTCATAATTTTAGATTAATTGGAAGTACCGAAGTGTTAATTTTGATACCCTGTTAAGTTTTTTATTATTTAAGGTTATTATTTTTTAGAATTTAACCTCAGATATATAGTTTTCAGTTTTTTCCTGAACTAGTACTATCTTCAGATACTAGTTATCAATTTTCATAAGTCAACTTGATAGTGTCGAAATACGGGTTTGTTGCAATATAAACGGCCATATCTTTTTTTTTTAGGTAAATGTAGATATATATTTTTTTCAGGAAACCATGGGGCTGTAGATCTAAGTATGACATACAGATGGACAACAAAGTCTTATAAGGGTTCCTTTTTTCCTTAAAAGGTACGGAACCCTAAAAATGGATATTTTAGAAAATCTTCTCTCAATACAAACTCTCTCTATGCTTTCATGACAAATTTCAACTGGCACCATCGATCCAATTAGGCACATCCGGTTGGCGTGACAATAACGTCTAATATCAATTAAATATAACAAAATGTTTTAAATGAAACGAGGACGACTGATGAATTATTAGCAATTCTTGTTTTTTAGTTAATTACAATGAATTTAATTAAGTTATATTATTTTTAACAATATTTAAGTGTTATTCCACGCTTACAAAAAAAAGTAATGTTATTGTTCTCTTTTTACACAGTTTCTTTTACTAAATAAGTAGCCGATAGCTGCCTGGCGTAGTAGAACAATGTCTGATTTTAAATGCAATGGTTGTAGGTTCGATGCTCACACAGAGGGATCATCATCACACACTCTGATGAAAGTAAATAATTTAATATAACAGAAAAAAATAAGCGCGGCGTTCAGTTCCACCACTTTACAAATTATTAGAAAATTTTAAAATTTTATTAGTTAAATAACAATGCGACTCTGTAACTAAAATAGGTTAGAAAATTAAAAAATATATGTTTACTATAAGATATTGTATATTTCATTCTAATATAATCTATATAATATATTCAAGGACAATATTGTAGAATATCAATATTGCATAGTGGTATTCTACCACTGGCAATATCGATATTCTTGCAAATCGATTCAAGATAAGATGGAACACCGAAACTGCCTGTACTAGTTTTACAAGATCTCTCGAGATAGAGAACATGTGTAACGATTTTTTTTTTTATTCTAAATAACTAAAATTGTTCTCGTTATTTGACCCATACCTTATCTACACTTTAAACTTAGAAAGTACTAGTCAATCAGTCGACAGTAGCTTCAGAGAATGTTCTATATCATGATTTAAAAAATTGTGAAAAGACGTTTGTGTCTTAAAGGTTATCACCAAATTAATGATTTTGTAAACGATAACACGCCTTGGGAATGAAATGCTCGCTCCAGTCTGTTTCAAAGGTATCATTGACATAAATAATTAAATATGTATTTGTTTAAAATAATTTTTAAAAATTAAGTCCCGCCTCGTTTCTTGCGCCGGTTCTTCTCAGGTCTGAGGCATTAACTTTAGTGAACTGGTGGTAAATTATCATATTTGACGTTCAAAAAATGAAGCATGTAACTTCTTAATTTGAATAAAATTATTTGAATTTGAATTTGACAGAGTGTTTTTACACTACGTTCTCGTAACCACCAAACAAACTCTGAAGTATACGGGATAAAAAAGGTGAAAATGAAAAAAAATAATTGACCTTATTTTAATTTGGCAATAGAAGGCACTAAGACATTGTACTCAAAGACTTAAATTGACTGAGTAGATTTTAATTGTTCACAAAATCCGGTCTCAGTGTACCTCTTTTATTTTATTGTTCGTTTTTTACGAGTTTCAGATCGGAGAAGATATTTAAATGTGTAATTACTTTAATTATATCTTAGTATTTAATACTTATCTATATAAGTAGGTATACTATTGAAAAATAATATCAGCTTCACGCTGTATCTCGCACGCTGTAACACAGCAGGGTAGGCAGGGGGAACCTTGTGTTAAGACACTCTGTTCACACTAAAGCGAAGAAATGAAAATATAAATGTAAATAAATATTTCACTTCCTCGAGTGGAGATCGAACCCACAACCAGTCGATTTTACAGTCACACTTCGTGCCTCTGCGCCACGACTGGCCTGAAAAATAATGGTTTTAAAAAATTGAGTGAAATCAAGACTCAAGAAAAATAAATTACATCTTTGTGTATTAAAAGCATTTTATTGTTTTTTTTTTATTATAGCTAGCGAAGCGAACAACGGTTAGTGAGCGAAGCGAAACCTCCTATTATATAATAAAATAACCTGGTGACTAGTGTTTCAAGTTTCTTAAGGCTAAAATAATGAAGTATTTCTTAACATTAAATTATATTTATAAAAAACAAATAAAAATGTACATAAAAGTATAAACAAAGTTATAAGCTGTACAATATGCATATACAACTAAAAGATTGCTTATAATTTTACAATGAGGTAGGTACTATTAAAAATATTGGTTCAGTTGTTTTTTTTTTGGTTCAGTCGTTAATATTTTTTTTTTATATATCGTCTTTAGTGTATAATATATTGATCTATAGTTTAGATGGCTTGCAGGTTTTCATAAAAAGGACATACAATCCGATTACAAAAGGTAGAGGAAAGCTAGTGTTAAAACTCTGTGTTCCTTACTCTCAAGCAGCTCTCAACTCAACGCTGCGCTTTGTCTTGTTAGCAGAACGAAGAAATAAAAACAATTGATTGCCCCAAGAGAGAGAGAAAGAGAGAGAGAGATAAGTTTATTAAAATAGGAAAATGCTTTTATTAACATTATATCTATCTATCTTTACGTCATGCTTCATAAGAAACCTTTATCCCGGTACTAACGATAAGCCGTATCATGTATTTATTAGTAATGAAAACGTGACCCAACCTTTGTAAAGGGTACTTCAGAAATTTCCTCGTACTGGATGTGATTCATATATACTACCAGTGTTCAAATGAAACTAATATGGAAACAACTTTCGTTTACGACAAAGTCCGAATTAGCAAATATCAAATATATATATTTGTTAATTTTAGTCTTATCCATATCGCAACACAAATTAAATAAGTTATTACTTTATGAAATTTGTTGTTCCGGCAATATTTTGAGATTAAACAAGAATATCATATGGAAATCGATAATTATTAGCAAATAAAAAATAATTAAAAAAAGAAAAAGAGCATGCCGTCTTCTCAATTTGTGTATAATTAAAAATGTTAATATTTTAGATAGACTAGAAGGACTGCGCCTTTTTTCGTTAGCAGACAATGCCTGTGGTCTATTCGAAAATTGTTAAAAAGAGAGATTTGACACTGTATGATGTACGACGTAAGATGCCTTTTCGGCCAAGGGTGACAGTATATTCATGACGTCAGAGACGTTTTGAACGACGACCACCACCACCTACCATACCGTACCATCAGGTGGAACTCAGGCAACCACAATACCAACAATATCGTAGTACTTAAAAACAAAACAAAAAAAACAATGTTTCACCATTTCTCAACATTTAACTAACGTTATATACAGAACGACTATCATTATTCATACAGACACGTCGATTAAATGTTATTAAATATATTATTTTCCTAATGATTCATAAATTCAACAATGCTAATAGAAATAATTTTTATTATCATATACCTATAACGTTAAGGTAAGACGCAAGTCACGGTTTACAGATTAAAATCCAATCGCAGAAACTGGAAAACCCCGCTGTGAATCTTCTAACCTTTCGGACGTTAATTGCGATATTGGAAATCGTTTATCTCTTTATTGATGAAAGTTTTTTTTTACAGGATCTTTCTTAAGGATTTTAGGCTTTTTGTTGTGAGTGAAAGTTCTGTAGTGCTTTTAATTTTTCCCGACTACTAAGGAAAGGTTATGTTTTTGGCGTATCTTGAATGTATGCATGTATGTATGTAATATTCTTTATTACTTCATATCACCAGAAAAAAAAACCATTGCAATGAAAAAATTACACTATATTTACAAAGATATATATTGGCTCTATGCCGTACGTTGATCCGTTATTCGGATCGTAATAAGAAAGTGAATATAAGACTTATTTAGAAAACGTATAAAAATTTGATCGTAGTGGGAACCGAACTCGCGCCTGTTGGAAACCGACGATACGTTCAAATTTTTATACGTTTTCTAAATAAGTATTTTTCTTTCCTAAGTGTGAAATAACACTTTAAAAATGTTAAAAGTGAATATAATGTTTTTACAAACAAAATATTGTATTATTTATATAAACAAAAAACATATAAATAAAATAATAAAATATTATGTTATATTATCAGTTTAATTAGATAAAGTGCTTAGTTTTGCGACCCAACATGCAATGTCATCTAAATAGGCTAAGAGTATGGGAGATATGTAAAAATAAATAGAATATCGAGAAGACCATCGCAGTTTAGTAAACCATACTCTTCCTTTTTTTATATGTAAAAAAAGTTACATCGTAACATAATGGAACATTTCTGTCCTACAGTGTTGTGGGCTCAATTCCCATTTGAAATGAGATCCTTCCTTGCCCTGTCTCGCCCTCAAAATTAATTATTCCTTATTAAAGACGCAATTATACAATTTAATCACAAACTTGGGAACAGAATGTCGGATCATATGTTGAAACTAAAAATACAGACAAAATATAACATATACTAAAAATTATTATAATATTACGCTCTTATCGTAACTAGCTTAGGCAAATAAACCCATAAAACTTACATTTCATAGAAAACTTCAATATGATTGGTTTGGACCAATCACTTAAATTTATTTATATATAAAGTACTACTCAATTTCCATTTGATAAATATATTGCTATCATCTTACAAAATGCTGCCTTTTAGTCCGTTTTCGTTTTCTTAGTTTCATAAAATGTTTGTAAGTGGAAAAGCAATAAAGATTCCTATTTTCTTTTGATAAAATAAGTCTTTTACTATATATTTTTAAATAATAAATTAATGATTTTAGTATATATATCAAGAACTAGCGGCCCGCCCGCGGCTTCACACGCCTGAATTATAAAATATTAATTATTTTATCTTATTTAAGCATATTTAGCATATAAAAATGTTGTTTTGGTTTGGTTGGTTTTATTAGTATGGTTTTCTACACTATCACTTCACACTACATTCCGCACACAGAAGGGTAGGTAGAGAGAACGTAGTGTTAAGACACTGCGTTCCCCACTTTCAGCTGATTTTTTCGAGGCATTGCGTGTTGAGTGGCGGAACTCCACCCCGGGATTTTTGCCTTGGTACCAGAGCGAAATGGAAATATTCATAATTAATAATTTATTTCCATGCCATGACATGACGGTCTTGAGGTTATCTTTACTGTTATACCCAAAATAAAATTTGGAATACAATTTGGTTTTGATCGCAAATATTGTCATATTAAATTAAAAAATAATTATTTATTTCTATATCAATCTGTGATAAATGTTTCTCGCATAAGTCTCGATTCGGTGAGAATTTTGAGGTAAAAAATATTGCTCCACTCCTCTATCTTCTAGTGCGATAAAAATCATTTCAGTTGTATTGAAGATAAGGCAGGACAAACAAAAAAACAGACAAACAGAAAAAAAAATGATTGTTTGCGTTTCAATATCGCGTAAATAATTAGATGCACTGAATTAACACAGTTATTTTATTAGTACGGACAGACTCTTAAATTTCATTTAGATGTAATAGATAATTCAATAAATAATAAGTTCATTGACCTCAACTAAAATTATCATACGTATCTACATATGAGTATATTGGCCGCGTAAAATCAAGTTGCAAGCAAGAAAAAAAATAAGTAAAAAAAGCAAAACGTTGTGTAATAGAAATTAAGGACAAAAGCAAGGATTATATATGTATAAGGTATCCAATAATAAAGCCTTTCATACATTAGAAATATAAAAAAAAATAAATCAAATCAGCTTCACGCTGTATTTTGCACACAGCAGGGTAGGCAGAGGGAATCTAGTGTTACGACACTCCGTTCCCCACTTTCTGCCGAATTCTGGAGGCATTGCGTGTTGAGTGGCAGAACTCAACGCCGCGCTTAACCTCGACACCAGAGCGAAGAAATGGAAATATAAATTTAAGTAAATGTTTCATCTCCTCGAGTGGGGATCGAACCCAAAACCAGTCGGTTTTACAGTCACACCTCGTCTCGCTGCGCCACGACTGGCCTCTGGACATTAGAAATATATTTTTTAAAAATATGTTTAAGTGAGTTGTTATGGTCTTTCAGGGTTCCGTACTTCAAAAGAAAATAATCGGCACCCCTATAGGATAATTCTGTTGTCCGTCTGTTCGTCTGTCAAGATCTTGAAATCGCTCGGAGGTAAGGCTGAAACTATAATAATATCACACTTCTAAGTCAACCCAATCAAAAGATACAACTATTTACGCATTGTTTACGCATTATTTTGAATGAAATTCGCCGCCTAATCAAAACTTAAATAATAATAAAACCGAATTTCATAGAGAAGTACCCTAGTACTTCTCTATGAAATTCAGCTCAGTCAGATACAAATAAAAGAAGAAATTCGAAATTTAATTATTTTATTTATTATTAACTAGAGGGCGCGGGCGAGGCCCGCTTATTAGGAGTGAATTCTAAAAAAATCACGAAACACGTGTTCAACAAAATATTTTTAACAGTCTGAATTTATTTTTTTATAAAAATCGGTGGCGATTTAAAGATTTTACCATATAAACTTTCAACCCCTTATTTGAACCCTTCGGGGGTGAATTCTTAAAAACCATGAAACACGTGTTCAATGAAATATTTTAAAGAGTCTGAATTTTAAATTTTATAAAAATCGGTGCAGATTTAATTTTTTTTCCATACAAACTTTCAACCCCTATTTCATCCCTCTAGGGTTAAATTTTTTTAAATTCCCTTCTTAGTGGATGTCCAGAATACGAAAATAAACATCTGCCCAAATTTCACGTTTCTACCATCAGCGGTTACGGCTCTGCGTGCGTCTTACCTCAGTCAGTCAGCACAAGTCCTTTTATATATATAGATTATATTAATAATAAAAACTATTACAAAC
>JAATLQ010037358.1:26229-52597 GCA_013421005.1 Heliconius erato x Heliconius himera
GAGGGCAAGATACCATCAGCTCATTCTGCAGGAATCCAGGGCAGTACGCGAGGCAATTAAGAAATCATTGGCGGTAGTTTGATATAATAATTATGTCAACTGACAGACGAATGCCACCTCAGTCTACCCGTGACCACGGACTACTGCAAAGTGTTCGAAACGTCGGGTTTCCAAAAATGTATAAACATACAAAATATACGCGATTAATCCGGTTAAAATAGTTTTATTTAAAATTATAAGTTTGTAATAGTTTTTATTATTAATATAATCTATATATATAAAAGGACTTGTGCTGACTGACTGAGGTAAGACGCACGCAGAGCCGTAACCGCTGATGGTAGAAACGTGAAATTTGGGCAGATGTTTATTTTCGTATTCTGGACATCCACTAAGAAGGGAATTTAAAAAAATTTAACCCTAGAGGGATGAAATAGGGGTTGAAAGTTTGTATGGAAAAAAAATTAAATCTGCACCGATTTTTATAAAATTTAAAATTCAGACTCTTTAAAATATTTCATTGAACACGTGTTTCATGGTTTTTAAGAATTCACCCCCGAAGGGTTCAAATAAGGGGTTGAAAGTTTATATGGTAAAATCTTTAAATCGCCACCGATTTTTATAAAAAAATAAATTCAGACTGTTAAAAATATTTTGTTGAACACGTGTTTCGTGATTTTTTTAGAATTCACTCCTAATAAGCGGGCCTCGCCCGCGCCCTCTAGTTAATAATAAATAAAATAATTAAATTTCGAATTTCTTCTTTTATTTGTATCTGACTGAGCTGAATTTCATAGAGAAGTACTAGGGTACTTCTCTATGAAATTCGGTTTTATTATTATTTAAGTTTTGATTAGGCGGCGAATTTCATTCAAAATAATGCGTAAACAATGCGTAAATAGTTGTATCTTTTGATTGGGTTGACTTAGAAGTGTGATATTATTATAGTTTCAGCCTTACCTCCGAGCGATTTCAAGATCTTGACAGACGAACAGACGGACAACAGAATTATCCTATAGGGGTGCCGATTATTTTCTTTTGAAGTACGGAACCCTGAAAGACCATAACAACTCACTTAAACATATTTTTAAAAAATATATTTCTAATGTCCAGAGGCCAGTCGTGGCGCAGCGAGACGAGGTGTGACTGTAAAACCGACTGGTTTTGGGTTCGATCCCCACTCGAGGAGATGAAACATTTACTTAAATTTATATTTCCATTTCTTCGCTCTGGTGTCGAGGTTAAGCGCGGCGTTGAGTTCTGCCACTCAACACGCAATGCCTCCAGAATTCGGCAGAAAGTGGGGAACGGAGTGTCGTAACACTAGATTCCCTCTGCCTACCCTGCTGTGTGCAAAATACAGCGTGAAGCTGATTTGATTTATTTTTTTTTATATTTCTAATGTATGAAAGGCTTTATTATTGGATACCTTATACATATATAATCCTTGCTTTTGTCCTTAATTTCTATTACACAACGTTTTGCTTTTTTTACTTATTTTTTTTCTTGCTTGCAACTTGATTTTACGCGGCCAATATACTCATATGTAGATACGTATGATAATTTTAGTTGAGGTCAATGAACTTATTATTTATTGAATTATCTATTACATCTAAATGAAATTTAAGAGTCTGTCCGTACTAATAAAATAACTGTGTTAATTCAGTGCATCTAATTATTTACGCGATATTGAAACGCAAACAATCATTTTTTTTTCTGTTTGTCTGTTTTTTTGTTTGTCCTGCCTTATCTTCAATACAACTGAAATGATTTTTATCGCACTAGAAGATAGAGGAGTGGAGCAATATTTTTTACCTCAAAATTCTCACCGAATCGAGACTTATGCGAGAAACATTTATCACAGATTGATATAGAAATAAATAATTATTTTTTAATTTAATATGACAATATTTGCGATCAAAACCAAATTGTATTCCAAATTTTATTTTGGGTATAACAGTAAAGATAACCTCAAGACCGTCATGTCATGGCATGGAAATAAATTATTAATTATGAATATTTCCATTTCGCTCTGGTACCAAGGCAAAAATCCCGGGGTGGAGTTCCGCCACTCAACACGCAATGCCTCGAAAAAATCAGCTGAAAGTGGGGAACGCAGTGTCTTAACACTACGTTCTCTCTACCTACCCTTCTGTGTGCGGAATGTAGTGTGAAGTGATAGTGTAGAAAACCATACTAATAAAACCAACCAAACCAAAACAACATTTTTATATGCTAAATATGCTTAAATAAGATAAAATAATTAATATTTTATAATTCAGGCGTGTGAAGCCGCGGGCGGGCCGCTAGTTCTTGATATATATACTAAAATCATTAATTTATTATTTAAAAATATATAGTAAAAGACTTATTTTATCAAAAGAAAATAGGAATCTTTATTGCTTTTCCACTTACAAACATTTTATGAAACTAAGAAAACGAAAACGGACTAAAAGGCAGCATTTTGTAAGATGATAGCAATATATTTATCAAATGGAAATTGAGTAGTACTTTATATATAAATAAATTTAAGTGATTGGTCCAAACCAATCATATTGAAGTTTTCTATGAAATGTAAGTTTTATGGGTTTATTTGCCTAAGCTAGTTACGATAAGAGCGTAATATTATAATAATTTTTAGTATATGTTATATTTTGTCTGTATTTTTAGTTTCAACATATGATCCGACATTCTGTTCCCAAGTTTGTGATTAAATTGTATAATTGCGTCTTTAATAAGGAATAATTAATTTTGAGGGCGAGACAGGGCAAGGAAGGATCTCATTTCAAATGGGAATTGAGCCCACAACACTGTAGGACAGAAATGTTCCATTATGTTACGATGTAACTTTTTTTACATATAAAAAAAGGAAGAGTATGGTTTACTAAACTGCGATGGTCTTCTCGATATTCTATTTATTTTTACATATCTCCCATACTCTTAGCCTATTTAGATGACATTGCATGTTGGGTCGCAAAACTAAGCACTTTATCTAATTAAACTGATAATATAACATAATATTTTATTATTTTATTTATATGTTTTTTGTTTATATAAATAATACAATATTTTGTTTGTAAAAACATTATATTCACTTTTAACATTTTTAAAGTGTTATTTCACACTTAGGAAAGAAAAATACTTATTTAGAAAACGTATAAAAATTTGAACGTATCGTCGGTTTCCAACAGGCGCGAGTTCGGTTCCCACTACGATCAAATTTTTATACGTTTTCTAAATAAGTCTTATATTCACTTTCTTATTACGATCCGAATAACGGATCAACGTACGGCATAGAGCCAATATATATCTTTGTAAATATAGTGTAATTTTTTCATTGCAATGGTTTTTTTTTCTGGTGATATGAAGTAATAAAGAATATTACATACATACATGCATACATTCAAGATACGCCAAAAACATAACCTTTCCTTAGTAGTCGGGAAAAATTAAAAGCACTACAGAACTTTCACTCACAACAAAAAGCCTAAAATCCTTAAGAAAGATCCTGTAAAAAAAAACTTTCATCAATAAAGAGATAAACGATTTCCAATATCGCAATTAACGTCCGAAAGGTTAGAAGATTCACAGCGGGGTTTTCCAGTTTCTGCGATTGGATTTTAATCTGTAAACCGTGACTTGCGTCTTACCTTAACGTTATAGGTATATGATAATAAAAATTATTTCTATTAGCATTGTTGAATTTATGAATCATTAGGAAAATAATATATTTAATAACATTTAATCGACGTGTCTGTATGAATAATGATAGTCGTTCTGTATATAACGTTAGTTAAATGTTGAGAAATGGTGAAACATTGTTTTTTTTGTTTTGTTTTTAAGTACTACGATATTGTTGGTATTGTGGTTGCCTGAGTTCCACCTGATGGTACGGTATGGTAGGTGGTGGTGGTCGTCGTTCAAAACGTCTCTGACGTCATGAATATACTGTCACCCTTGGCCGAAAAGGCATCTTACGTCGTACATCATACAGTGTCAAATCTCTCTTTTTAACAATTTTCGAATAGACCACAGGCATTGTCTGCTAACGAAAAAAGGCGCAGTCCTTCTAGTCTATCTAAAATATTAACATTTTTAATTATACACAAATTGAGAAGACGGCATGCTCTTTTTCTTTTTTTAATTATTTTTTATTTGCTAATAATTATCGATTTCCATATGATATTCTTGTTTAATCTCAAAATATTGCCGGAACAACAAATTTCATAAAGTAATAACTTATTTAATTTGTGTTGCGATATGGATAAGACTAAAATTAACAAATATATATATTTGATATTTGCTAATTCGGACTTTGTCGTAAACGAAAGTTGTTTCCATATTAGTTTCATTTGAACACTGGTAGTATATATGAATCACATCCAGTACGAGGAAATTTCTGAAGTACCCTTTACAAAGGTTGGGTCACGTTTTCATTACTAATAAATACATGATACGGCTTATCGTTAGTACCGGGATAAAGGTTTCTTATGAAGCATGACGTAAAGATAGATAGATATAATGTTAATAAAAGCATTTTCCTATTTTAATAAACTTATCTCTCTCTCTCTTTCTCTCTCTCTTGGGGCAATCAATTGTTTTTATTTCTTCGTTCTGCTAACAAGACAAAGCGCAGCGTTGAGTTGAGAGCTGCTTGAGAGTAAGGAACACAGAGTTTTAACACTAGCTTTCCTCTACCTTTTGTAATCGGATTGTATGTCCTTTTTATGAAAACCTGCAAGCCATCTAAACTATAGATCAATATATTATACACTAAAGACGATATATAAAAAAAAAATATTAACGACTGAACCAAAAAAAAAACAACTGAACCAATATTTTTAATAGTACCTACCTCATTGTAAAATTATAAGCAATCTTTTAGTTGTATATGCATATTGTACAGCTTATAACTTTGTTTATACTTTTATGTACATTTTTATTTGTTTTTTATAAATATAATTTAATGTTAAGAAATACTTCATTATTTTAGCCTTAAGAAACTTGAAACACTAGTCACCAGGTTATTTTATTATATAATAGGAGGTTTCGCTTCGCTCACTAACCGTTGTTCGCTTCGCTAGCTATAATAAAAAAAAAACAATAAAATGCTTTTAATACACAAAGATGTAATTTATTTTTCTTGAGTCTTGATTTCACTCAATTTTTTAAAACCATTATTTTTCAGGCCAGTCGTGGCGCAGAGGCACGAAGTGTGACTGTAAAATCGACTGGTTGTGGGTTCGATCTCCACTCGAGGAAGTGAAATATTTATTTACATTTATATTTTCATTTCTTCGCTTTAGTGTGAACAGAGTGTCTTAACACAAGGTTCCCCCTGCCTACCCTGCTGTGTTACAGCGTGCGAGATACAGCGTGAAGCTGATATTATTTTTCAATAGTATACCTACTTATATAGATAAGTATTAAATACTAAGATATAATTAAAGTAATTACACATTTAAATATCTTCTCCGATCTGAAACTCGTAAAAAACGAACAATAAAATAAAAGAGGTACACTGAGACCGGATTTTGTGAACAATTAAAATCTACTCAGTCAATTTAAGTCTTTGAGTACAATGTCTTAGTGCCTTCTATTGCCAAATTAAAATAAGGTCAATTATTTTTTTTCATTTTCACCTTTTTTATCCCGTATACTTCAGAGTTTGTTTGGTGGTTACGAGAACGTAGTGTAAAAACACTCTGTCAAATTCAAATTCAAATAATTTTATTCAAATTAAGAAGTTACATGCTTCATTTTTTGAACGTCAAATATGATAATTTACCACCAGTTCACTAAAGTTAATGCCTCAGACCTGAGAAGAACCGGCGCAAGAAACGAGGCGGGACTTAATTTTTAAAAATTATTTTAAACAAATACATATTTAATTATTTATGTCAATGATACCTTTGAAACAGACTGGAGCGAGCATTTCATTCCCAAGGCGTGTTATCGTTTACAAAATCATTAATTTGGTGATAACCTTTAAGACACAAACGTCTTTTCACAATTTTTTAAATCATGATATAGAACATTCTCTGAAGCTACTGTCGACTGATTGACTAGTACTTTCTAAGTTTAAAGTGTAGATAAGGTATGGGTCAAATAACGAGAACAATTTTAGTTATTTAGAATAAAAAAAAAAATCGTTACACATGTTCTCTATCTCGAGAGATCTTGTAAAACTAGTACAGGCAGTTTCGGTGTTCCATCTTATCTTGAATCGATTTGCAAGAATATCGATATTGCCAGTGGTAGAATACCACTATGCAATATTGATATTCTACAATATTGTCCTTGAATATATTATATAGATTATATTAGAATGAAATATACAATATCTTATAGTAAACATATATTTTTTAATTTTCTAACCTATTTTAGTTACAGAGTCGCATTGTTATTTAACTAATAAAATTTTAAAATTTTCTAATAATTTGTAAAGTGGTGGAACTGAACGCCGCGCTTATTTTTTTCTGTTATATTAAATTATTTACTTTCATCAGAGTGTGTGATGATGATCCCTCTGTGTGAGCATCGAACCTACAACCATTGCATTTAAAATCAGACATTGTTCTACTACGCCAGGCAGCTATCGGCTACTTATTTAGTAAAAGAAACTGTGTAAAAAGAGAACAATAACATTACTTTTTTTTGTAAGCGTGGAATAACACTTAAATATTGTTAAAAATAATATAACTTAATTAAATTCATTGTAATTAACTAAAAAACAAGAATTGCTAATAATTCATCAGTCGTCCTCGTTTCATTTAAAACATTTTGTTATATTTAATTGATATTAGACGTTATTGTCACGCCAACCGGATGTGCCTAATTGGATCGATGGTGCCAGTTGAAATTTGTCATGAAAGCATAGAGAGAGTTTGTATTGAGAGAAGATTTTCTAAAATATCCATTTTTAGGGTTCCGTACCTTTTAAGGAAAAAAGGAACCCTTATAAGACTTTGTTGTCCATCTGTATGTCATACTTAGATCTACAGCCCCATGGTTTCCTGAAAAAAATATATATCTACATTTACCTAAAAAAAAAAGATATGGCCGTTTATATTGCAACAAACCCGTATTTCGACACTATCAAGTTGACTTATGAAAATTGATAACTAGTATCTGAAGATAGTACTAGTTCAGGAAAAAACTGAAAACTATATATCTGAGGTTAAATTCTAAAAAATAATAACCTTAAATAATAAAAAACTTAACAGGGTATCAAAATTAACACTTCGGTACTTCCAATTAATCTAAAATTATGAAATTTTGCAGCTAGTATTTACAGATAGTACTAGTACAGGAAAAAAAATTAAAATTGTACATTTGTAGTTAAATTTTAAAAAATAATAGACTTAAAAAGGGAGCAAAATTTGGTATTAAACCGCTAGTTCAAGTGAGGTATGAGATGAAAGGGCTCTGGCTAAGCTAAACCTCAATTTTAGAAAAAAACAATCAATTTTTTACAGAACCCTCGTTGGACGAGCCCAACTCGCGCTTGTTCAAAATATAATAATATTAAATTGGCTAAAAATGTAGTTAATAGTAATGTTATTAAAATACTAAAGTAATTCATATTAGTAAATAAATAATTGCGTATGAATACCAAGGGAGGGAAGCCGCGAGCGTGTCCCTAGTATGTATGTATATAAAACTATATTTGTAGTTAAGCTATATATTTTTATACCTTTGGAAAATGCAGTTTAAATGCAGTTCTAACTTTTTTAACCAATTTGTATTAATCTTGGTAATCATTTTCAACAGCAAATTAATAAGATTGCGAGTTTTTTATTCTATTAAAGCAATTAAGATCATTTATTACAAGCTTTTATTGTTTGTAAGGAAAATTTATAAAACAAAATTTAATTTAACAAATTTTAATAATATCATTGATCACAATTACTTTTACCGTAAAATATTTACTATACGAGTAATTCTGTATTTTTTCATATACATTTTGTCTAGTGTCTAGTGGTTAACTCTACCTTAACATCTGTTAAGCATCACAACTAATGTCATAGGGGTTCAGACATCCGACAAATAAATTATATAATATGCAAAAAAAATAATTTTTAGCTTCACGTTGTATCCCGCACACAACAGGGTAGACAGAAGAAACCTAGTGTCATGATATTTCATTCCCCATCTTTCCGCGGAATCCTGGAGGAATTGAGTGGTGGGTATCAATGCTGCGCTTTGCCTCGTTACCAGAGCGAGAAAATGAAAATATTCAATATTTACTTTCCTCGAGTGGGACTCAAACCCACATTCTGTCATGCGTTTACTGTCGCATGTTTGTGCCCTTGTGCCACGACTGGTTTAAAATATAAAAGGCATTAATTTTCTTAATGTTACCTAAGATTCAAAGATAACTTATAAAAATAATACATTATACATAATAAAATAAAAAATAATACAAAACAATACATAAAATGTATGCATAAAAAGTCAATTTTATCATTTGCCTGCTGTTTATTGCATAGGCATTATCAGAAACTTTATTAATACAACAGTAAGGCATTCCCATATAGTATTGATAAAAAATATAGTAAAATATTCCTATTTGTTCGTGTACTATTGTTAACGACAATAAACCATACATCAGCTTTTTGTCGAAAATCTGTCGACATAAAGCCTAACGGTAACAATGAATGAAATGTACAGAAATCTGACAAAAATAAAATGTTGAGAGACTTGTGCTTTTAAATATTGTATGGACATGCACATATCCATCGTCGAATAGAGAAAGATTATAATACAAAAATGTATTTTGTTTATTTTTAAAAGATGCTTACAATTTTTGAGGCTAGTTGTGGCGCAGAGGCAGAAATTTGTGACTGTAAGAAAGACTGGTTGTGGGTTCGACAGACGCTTGAGGAAATGAGTAAATAAGTAAATCAGCTTCACGCTGTATCTCGCACACATCAGGGTAGGCAGAGGGAACCTACTGTGAAGACACTCCGTTTCCCACTTTCTGCCGAATTCTGGAGGCATTGGGTGTTGAGTGGTAGAACTCAACGCCGCGCTTTATCTCAACACCACCTCGACACCCATATTTCATCTCCTCGAGTGGGGATCGAACCTTCAACCAGTCGGTTTTACAGTCACATTTTGTGCCTCTGCGCCACGACTGGCCTCTTGAGTAAGTGAAATATTTAATATTCTAATTTCCTCATGCTATTACGAATCGCGGCATTTAATTCTGGCACTCAACACGCAATGTTTCAATAATTTGGCCGAAAAAGGCGCACGAAAGTATCTTAAACAGGAACGGAGTTTTAATTTTATGTTTACCACTTTACTTCCTCTTCCCAATGTTCCCTATGCCAACCCTGCTGTGTAAAGGATTACACGTTCAGCTGAAAAGCCGTACAGCCGTTGTATTAAATCAAAACTCGATATTGAATGCATCATTCGCTGTGTAAATGCTTCGAATTTTGCAGGATAGTCTAAAACGGAGAGACTTGACACTATGCTCTCTCTTTTCCTACAAATCATAAAGCTATATATAGCGTATCGAAACACTTTACTAGTAAACAATAACTAGAATCGATTGTGTTCCAGTTCGAAAGGAAATGTAACCATTTAAACTTGTTGAACTATAAAATTTAACTGTTATAGCTCAAGGCAATTAAAATGTGGTGTGCGTTGTCTGCAATCTCGTCGTACATGTTAATAAGATAAATAGATACATATATAGATAAATAAACTTTTTATTGCAAAGTTATAAAAAAGGTACATTTTACAAAAATATAAGCACCTAAATGAAGAAAAAATTTATCTCTATTTTATTTCCATTTAAAAAATGTATCACGTCAATGACCTTTCATTCAAAAGAACGTATATAGAGAACAAACATATAATATTTTTTTACTTTGCAGGGTACCCAAAGGGAGTTTGGTGTTAAAACTCTCCGTTTCCCGTGTACGCCAATTTTCGAAATAGTGGCAGAACTTACTGCCTTACGTTTGTCTTGATACCAGAGCAACAGCAAAACAACTTATTTACCGAAGGGAGATTTAATATTATAAATTTGAAAGTTTGTGAGGATGGATGTTTGTTCTATTTTCACGCAAAAACTACTCAACGGATTTAGGTGAAAGTTTACAGTAATATAGCTTATACATCAGAATAACACACAGGCTACAATTTATATAAATATATTGTATAATATAACAATAAGTCCAGTTGAGGCAAGTCGCGGTGCAGGGGCACAAAGATGCGACTGTAAACGCGATAGGTTGTGGGTTCGTTGCCCAGTCGAAGAAATTAAATATTAAATATATTAATTTCTTTGGCGTTGAGTTCCGTTACTCAACATGCAATGTCTCCATAATTATCCTGCTACATTCGGGATACCACGTAAAGCTGAAAAAGAAGAGAAAAAATTATAATACGCTTAAGCGGGCGAAGCCACGTATGAACTACTAGATTATTATAAAGTAATAAAACTGTTTTTTATTATTTTATAAAGTTTTTCAATTATCACATGGATATTATGCATTTTATAATTCTGCACCAAATAGATACCTATACGAGTATATGATTGCTATTAAAGTGTAGGCACATAAAAATATAATTGACTTTTTTATCTAACAATCCATTTAGTAGCTCGTTACTCTTTTAATTTTTCAATAATTTAATTTCAAGTGTTGAGGAATTCTCGCTGTTTCCCTCACCTAGGGTGGGCAGAGGGAACATTGAAATTTTGTGTTAAGATACGTCGTTCTCCACTTCCCATATAATTCTGGAGGCATTACGTGTTGAGTGGCGGTACTCAACGTGATTTGCCTCGTTACTAGAACGAGGACATAAAAATATTAAATATTTAATTTCCTCGAATGGAAGTCGAACCCACAAGTTTAAAGTCACACGTTCCTGCGCCACGACTACTCTGGAAAAATTCAATATTTAAAATATATTTTCAATGAAATTCTTTAATCAGAAAAATAACGTATATTCAGTAAACACGAGTAGGCCCGTAACCACGGACTATTTCAGAGTATTCAAAACGTCAGGTTTCTATAAATGTATAATTCTAAATATACACGATTAATGCAGTTAAAGAGTTTAATGTAAAATAATCACGGCAATTAAAGATCATTTAATATTAATTTAAATATTTATTTAAAATTAAATTTATTTCGCCTGCCAGAGCGGCAATGAAATTTATGTATCGCAATTGTTTACAGCCCAAGATGGCCTCAAAGAATATAAACATTCTTCCGAATTTTAACCAACAAATGTTATGTTCAAATAACCGCGTTCCAACTGCGTCTTGCTACCGAAATAACCTTTAAATACTTGTTACAATATAGATCAACTACTTTATGAATAACTTAAAAAAAAAGTATATAAATAAAAAAAAACTGTAGATGATTCGTTAAATTACCAATAAGAAAAAAACTTAGTCTCGATCTCGACACACTCGTACATTATAATTATAATACGTATATTTAAAATCAGCTTCATGCTGTATTCTGCACACAGCAAAGTAGGCTGAGGGAACCTTGGGAAGTGGAAGACACTCCGTTACCCACTTTCCGCCGAGTTCTGGAGGAATTGTGTGTTGAGTGGCGGAACTGAACGCCGCGCTTTGCCACAGCGAAGATATGAAAATATAAATGTAAATAAATATTTCATTTCCTCAAGTGGGGATCGAACCCACAACCAGTCGATTTTAAAGAATAACACATACATTTATATATATATAAATAACACTCCATGGGCAAAGTTGATTGATCTTACATAATGTTACTTGTTAGCCTTAGTGAGTTAACGACATTCGTTATTATTATAATGAAATCAATACTGGTGATTATTAAATAAGGTGGATATCTTGAGGATGTTTTTTCTTAGTCGCTGTACATTTTTATATGATAACATTAAATATGTGATATTTAGTTTCGAGATCGTTTATATTTTTTATTTAAAAAAATTATTCCACGTGTATGCGTATTATTATGTAGAATAATAATATATAAAAGATTCCTTAAAGCGTTTTGTTTTATTATTTTATAGATTTAAATAATATAGCCGGTCGTGGCGCAGCGGCACAAGGTGTGACTGTAAAACCGACTGGTTGTGGGTTCGATCCCCACTCGAGGAGATGAAATATTTACTTAAATTTATATTTCCATTTCTTCGCTCTGGTGTCGAGGTTAAGCGCGGCGTTGAGCTCTGCCATTCAACACGCAGTGCCTCCAGAATTCGGCAGAAAGTGGGGAACAGGAGTGTTAACACTAGGTTCCCTCTGCCTACCCTGCTGTGTGCGGGATACAGCGTGAAGCTGATAAAAAAAAAATAATAATAAAAATAATATAGCGGCCGTCGTGCCCTAAGTGACGGTTGTGGTTTCGATTCCCATTTAGGTAAATGAAATATTTATTATATTTTCATTTCGTCGTTCTGACAACAAATCAAAGAGCGGCATTGAGTTTCGCCAACACGTTATATGCTTTTCAGTTGGTGGTACTCACGCAACATATTTTATATACATATATCATATAGAAAATGAAAATAATTCTCCCGAGCGGGGTACGAACCCACAACCGGTGCTTGGCAGTCAGATGTCCCACTGCGCTACGATGGTCTCTGTAATGCTCATAATCTTATTATTTAACTTCACACAATAATGTTATTTACGTATCACATTTTATATTAATTTAGATGTTTATTACATTTTTATTCTGTAATTTTCCTGTTTTGCACCTCCAAGTGCCTTTTAATTGTAGGTAAGATTAAACAGGTTTTATTGATAGGTGTAATTTGTACGAGAGCCGCGGGAATTTGTTCTTTGTTCGCTTCTTTTTTATTTCTCACCACAAAATTACTATTTACAAAATCATTCTCAATATATATTTATAAGACTAGATATTAGTTATTATAGAAAATATTATTATTATTATTTGTTGTGAGGCCAGTCGTGGCGCAGCGGCACGAGGTGTTACTGTAAAACCGACTGGTTGTGGGTTCGATCCCCACTCGAGGAGATGAAATATTTACTTAAATTTATATTTTCATTTCTTCGCTCTGGTGTCGAGGTTAAGCGCGGCGTTGAGTTCTGCCACTCAACACGCAATGTCTCCAAAATTCGGCAGAAAGTGGGGAACGGAGTGTCTTAACACTAGGTTCCCTCTGCCTACCCTGCTGTGTGGATACAGCGTGAAGCTAATTTAATTTATTTTATTTTTATTATTATTATGCTTGACGCTATGTCCTGTACGAAGTAGGGTAGGTACAGGAAAGTTGAGAACCAAGTGTTAAGGCACTCCATTAAAACACTTCCGATTCCGACTTTCCGCTGATATCTGGAGGGATTGCGTGTTGTGTGGCGAACTTAACGCCGCTCTTTGCCTCGACACCAGAGCGAAAAATTTAAATTACTAAATATTTCATTGTCCTCGAGTGGAAATCGAACCCATAACTTATTTCGATTACAGTCACACTTGTGCCTAGGCGCTACAACTTAATAATCATTATATATTTTTTTTCATTTTCCATATGTATATTCATGTTACATATGTGCCTACCTACTTTAATATACGTATTATGTGTATAACACAATTAATATACATAAAATACAATATAATAGACAGATAGATAAAATTCTTTATTGCGTTCACAAAATAAAAAGTATATAAAAATAAAAAAAGAATAATACATTTGTAGGAATATAAATGTAACATACGAAGGCGACCTTATCAGTATTAGTGATTTCTTACAGGCATAAACTTACAAGAATATATAAACCTTGTAGTGTATAATGAGTTTATTAAAAAATAGCGGCCCGCCCGCAGCTTCGCCCGCTAAAGCTACATTTTTACTTGTTACAAAAATATATACGTATAACAAATAATTAGCTTTATGTATATTTTTATAAATATTGAATATCAACATTGATCGTATTTTTTATTCAAAACAATCAAAAGTCCTTATCGAAATTACGATAATGTAGTAAAAAAATCATATTAGAAGTCATTTCTTTTATTAAACCAATAATCATGTACCTTAAGCGAGCGAAGCCGCGGGCAGGCCGCTATTTGGTAAACATGTAGTTATTACAACAGAGTATACGTAGAAAGGCTGGTTTTAGGCATTTTTATATAGATTTATTTCAAACGAACGAACGAACCGAAGAATCTTTGTAATATATATATATTTACTTAATATTTCTTTAAAGATCAAATCGGTCTTTATTTCTGTGTTGAATTATTTACGACTTATTGTACTTAACTATTATGATTTATGAAGGCAAATATGTAGTTATTACAGAGTACACGTCGAAAAGCTGTTTGTAGGCATTTTTATATAGATTTATTTCAAATGAACGAACGAACAAACCGAAGAAACTATGTATTTACTTAATAATTCTTTAAAGATCAAATCACTAACAATTCAATTTTGTTTACTTTTTTGTACTCTTACGTACTTTAGCCAGAAATTTTGCCAGCGCTATTGCTATATAACATTCGGAGGCAAACTAATGCCTGGAGTTCATTCAAATATATAAATGCCGATAACTTTTTTTTTAATGAACCGATTTTGATAAAACAAACTTTAAATGATAAATTGAGTAAAAACAAAGCAATTTGTGAAACTTTTAAGCAAATCGGTTCAGCATTTTCAGATAAAAAATGTGACCATACAAATAGACAGACAAACAGACAAGAAATTTAAAAAATATATTTTTGCTTTCTATTATTCTTTTTAAGTGTTCCCATATTAATTTCAGTCAAAATTACTAAATGTATAGACAAAATATTTTTACTGTTTTATTATATATAGAGATAACAATATAAATTATATTTCTAACTAAAACCAATAAAACTATATACATATACGAGAAATGGTCCCAGGATAGGTGTTTATTAGTGAACAATGGTCCTCTCCCATGGCACAGGCATATTTCAATTATTCGATATTCACAATTCACATGACTTCATTCAGGTCACGATCACTGGGCAATATTGAGGGCTATGTATTTGCACCATTGAGAAATCAGATTCGATTTCCAAAGCTATTATTTTGGTAGACTCGTAGATTTTACAACTCTATGTTATATTTTTTTTTAGCGTCACGATATATTCAGCACACAGCAGGGTAGGCAGAGGGAACCTATTGTTATACACTCTGTTTTCCTTTTTCCGCCAAATTTTGGAAGTTTTGCGTGGTAAGTGGTGAAACCAACGTCGCGCTTTTACAAAAATGAGAACGTCTCAAGTAGTCTTTTTCCTATTAAAATTATAAAAAATACAAAAAAATAAAGTGATGGTCACGGTATTGTACATAATTATATACTAAAGAAAACAAAGCTAAGAATGCCTTTTCACACATTTTATAGAGCTTATCCGTAAGTAAAGATTAAAGATAAGATTTAGAAGATATTTAAGTTAATTAAAGCTGTATTTATAAGTGCATTGTGTTCGCCTGTGACACCGAACGCTGTATAACAATCCGATTGGAAAAAAATACAAACATTAAATATTAAGAAAAACTTGCTAAAATATAACAGTGAAAACTGTATTTAAATCGATTAATAAATTTCTGAGATGAATGCCCATAAACGGGCAGGTAAACATTAATTCTTATTACAAAAAAAACCGGACAAGCGCGAGTCGGGCTCGCTCACCGAAGGTTCCATACGATTGGTGCGTCATCAAACATGAAGTAAATATATTTTGGAATATGCACATCAAGCCCTTTCGTCTGATACCTCCCTTGAACAAACGGCTCTAATACCAAATTTTGCACCCCTTTTAAGGTTATTATTTTTAGAATCTAAGTACAAATGTATAGTTTTCAGATTATTTCGAGAACTAATAAATGTTAACTTCTTAATTTCATAATTCTATGTCAACCGGTCAACCCTACTAGTTTTGATTCCCTTTATAGCGTAAAAATACGCGATATAAACGGCTATATATTTTTAAGTAAATGTAGAAATATATTTTTTTCAGAAAATCAAGGAACCATAAACTTGTGTATATAGCTTAGATTCGAACTTGTTACCTTCAAGCGTTCCTGAGATACAGGCTCTTGACAGACGGACATTAAAGTGATCTTATAAGCGTTCTTTTTTCCTTAAGAGGTACCCTAAAAAATAATTTAATCTTGGTTTTGACTAAAAAATTTTAGTAATAATCAATCTTAAGATTTACCCCGACCAATCTTATGATTATTTATCTCCTAAAGCGCTTTAGTTTGGCCACTTAAAATAATTATCTTTTATTTTATACATAGGTATATGAAAAAATTCGATATGTGGTTTTAAGGTATGGCGTCAAGGTGAAGTATGGCTATATAAATATTAATCTATATTCCAAAAAAATATCATGCGTCTCTTAATTTTTTTTATACTTTTTTGTAGCTTCACACTATTTCTCGAATATAGCATGGCAGCGAGAACCTTGGAATCGAATGTTAAGACACTCTGTTCTCATTAAGACATTTCTATTCTCCACTTACCACCAAATTCTGGAGGCATTACGTGTTGTGTGGCGAAACCCAACGCCGTGTTTTACCTTCACTCTAGAGCGAAGAAATGGAAATATTAAATATTTCATTTCCTCGAGTGGAAATCGAATCTACAATCTGTCACGTTCACAGTCGCACTCTTGTGCCCCTGCGCTACTACTGGCCTATTTTTTGTACTTTCTCCGCAATATACTTAAATATTTAGATAACTTAGTTATCTTTAGATAGAAAATAAAATACATGTTGAGCACGCTTATACATTTATAATTACAATTTGTTTATTTTTAACTTATTGTTTTAATGTTTCTTTAATCATTTTTCGTTGCCTTGAATTAAATAATTGAATTCAATGTTCTTGAGATATCAATTTAAATAACATTGTAAAATACAAACAACAAAAAGTTTAAAACAGTATTTTTTCCGTCTTATTAGTTGAATTAAACAAATCAATTACTTAATATCAGATATCTCAAAAAAAAATAACTCTAATTTTGACTGAAAATACTTGGTCTTAAACTGTACGTTTGTGGATTATTCCGTAAATCTTCATATTGCTTCCAATTAAGATACCAAAATGGTTGCTGATCGACGGGAAGTGCTTGTATTCTTTTTATAAGGTTTATATCACCATTCGCTTCGATCGGTAACCGTTCTCCATGATACTCATTAGCAGTTGCAGGAGATGACACAGCAGGGTACCCTATTGGCCGTTTTCCTGCGTAAAAGGGCCTTTGTGCGTTTACGACCACACATAGTAGGAGTATGGATAAGTTTTTTAGTTTCATCTTTACCTGAAATGTATTTACAATTATTTCCTTCTATATATCTAAAGTTACATATTTATATACGTGGATTTTTAAGGTATCAAATCAATTATATTATTTTAAATACCTAGAAAGCAAATTTGGGCAATCTAAAGTGGGAATTGTATATTTCACCTACCTCTAATAAAACTAATACTAGACCAGCCGTGACGCAGGGGCAAAAGTGTGTAAATGATTGTGAACGAGACTGGTTGTGGGTTCGATCTCTACTCAAAAAAGAAAATATTTGTTTGAATATATATTTTCATTCCTTCGCTCTGGTGTCAAGGCAAAGCTTGGCGTTGGGTTCCACCACTCGTCATGCAATGCCTACAGAATTAGGCGGAAAATGGTGAGAGGAGTGTCTTAACACTAGATTCCCTCTGCCTACTTTGCTGTGTGCGGGATACAGCGTGAAGCGGATAAAACTAGCTCTATATATTTTGGATTTAATTAAAAAAACCACACATAATAAATGTACACATATTAAATGTACACGGTAATTGAATTAGATATTTACCTACAGGTAAGTATACAAAATATTTACCTGAAGGTAAAAATCTAATAAGAATCTGAAACTTTAATCTTTACCTTGTCTTCTGAATGGTCACTTTTCAATGATATGGTTTACAATATACTGGAAAATTTCATTTATATAGATTTCGCTGGGGATATTTATAACAAAGAATAAGTAATTTACAGAAGTGGAAAGGTTAGTCCTCCTATTTAAATAAGAAACTATCCAAATCTATGATTTTTATTTCCTCGCTCGAAAATTAAAATAACGGAGTTTGCTACATCTAGGTTCCCTCTGTCTTGCTCTATGTGAGATACAGTGCAAAGCGTACCAAACAATATAGCAGTAAGATAAGAATTTCTGTGGTATAAAAAATCTTTCATTTACTGTTTAAATATTTGTGTATTAACTTCTATTAAGAGCAACATGAAAACTTGCCGAGAAAGAAATACTTTTTTTTTTATAAAACCTGACATTTGATATAATTATCACAACTACGTTATAAATTTTAAAAAAAGCTTCACGCTGTACCCCGCGCATAGTACAATAGGCAGAGTGAACCTAGTGTTAAGACACTCCGTTCCCCACATTTCGGTGTATTCTGGCAGTATTCTGGGTTGAGTGAATGAACTCAACGCCGTGCTTTACCTCTACACCAAAATGGAGAATGGAAATACAAATTTTAATGAATATTTCATTTCCTCGAGTGGGAATCGAACCTACAATACTACTACTAATTGTAATACAAAAATGTCCAATGTTTGCTAGTGCATAATTACTCTTAAAAATATTCCCATTTTTGTGTATGTATAAGTATACTCTTTTTGAAAACGTATAAAAAAATTGAACGTAACGATTTTTTATCTTAAAAAATATTTTTGCTTCCGTTACTTAAAAAATAAAAAAAATACTGATAATTATATATATTCAGATATGTCAAATAAGAACCAAATACGAAATAATGTTCAAACTAAATCAAATTTCTTACTACAGTAACCCACAGTACAGAGTCATCAACAATTTTACTATCTACATATAAACAATGATAATAAATTCTACTAAAGCTATTACTCTACTTTTTACTTAGAAGCGTTAAAGTGTAAAGTATATCGCCTCATTCATATGACGATGTTACATATACTGATATGTAGACAGTATTGTTCTGTATATATAATTAGAGTTTTCACAAAAAAGTCACTCGAAATAAGTAACTTAAAACGACAAGTGCTCTTATTTTATATTTGAATGTTATTTTAATTGAATTTGAATTTAGATAAATCGAAAGTATCTTAGCTGGACCATTTGATTTTTTGATAAGGATTCAGAGTTCAGGTAAATGTCTTTTGAATTAAATTATTATGAAATGTAATTAATTATGAAAATGGTAAATAATTTTGTACTGGAAAATATTTTTAATCTTTTTTTGAAATTTTAAGTGATAAATATTAATACTTTTAAACCAGCAGTGACTATGTCATTGGTCTACAATAATTTTAATTATATTTAAACTTTTTAAACTCGAGGTCAGTCGTGGTGCAGGGGCATAAATCCCTCATGAGGAAATTAAATATTTACTATATTAATTTCCTTGCTCTGGTGTTTGAGCAATACCTCCAGATTTCGGCGGGAAATGAGAAAAGGAGTGTCTTAACACTAGGTTCCCTCTATCTATCCTGTTGTGTGCGGGATACAGCTTAACACTGATAAAAATAACGAAATCATTTTTGTAACATTTTTTTGTACAACGATATATAATAGCTAGAAATATAAAAAACATTACTGCAAAGTAAACTTTATTTATTTTAATCATACATTTATAATAAAAAATAATAATTGAAAGATTTTATATTTACAGAAAACATGTCAGTAAAGCGCATTACACTAGTACTTGTGCTAATTTATATCGTTCGAGCGCAAAGACCGTTTTACGCGGGACTGCGTCCAATAGGATACCCTCCAGTGGTATCTAATGAAATCTCTAATAAATTTAACGAAAATAAAGTGATTTCCGCTGAGGTACAAGGAAATAAGGATTTGATAAATACAAAAATGGTGATGCCATACGATACACAATCATTTATGGAACTAAATAGACAACATTATAAAGAGTTGCAAGATCATCCCAAGACTTATCCTCTTAGACCAAGTTTCTATGCCCAAGAACTAAATGTAATTGATGAAAAATAATGATGTATATGTTTTTTCTATGTATCTTTTGTTAATATTTTGTAATTTATAAAATAATTATCAAAGCATTAAATAAATATTTAAAAAAGTACTTTTTTCACAATATTTATTAAATTTAATAATTTTATTTTTAAATACATTTTTATGTAAACCAGGTGAAGCATGTAGGGCGTTCGTCTGTCGATAAGAAAAACGCTCAACTAAAAACGAATATTGTATAAGCATGTAAAATGCTATCAAAGGTTGGATTCGCACTTGAAATAATTAATATTTTCATATTCTGGCTTTTGTGGTAACGAAGTAAAGCACTGCGTTGAGTGCCACTCAACCAACAATGCTTCAAGAATTCAGCGCAAAGTGGGAATCGGAAGTGCCTAAATGGGAGGAGTGTCTTAACATTAGGTTTACAGGTTTCGTCTGGCTACCCTGTCGTGTGGGGCTTCCAGCGTGGGGTTAAAGCAAAACATACTAAATGGACCTAAACATAAAGAAAATACACGTATATACAAAGAAAATAATTCTGACACAAATACTGTATCATGTAGATCGACCATAGCTCAGCAGTGAAAATCCCTTATCATTATATCAAAGAGTTAGTCAAAGAGGAGTACGATATCTGGCCTTATATATAACCTATTCAACGTCAAAGCCATCTATTAATTTAAACAGTAATATAGTGTTTCAAAGTAAAAAGAAAACAGATTTAATAAAAAAGTAGTTCTTATATTATAGTGATGTGGGTATCTTTTGATGTGATTGTATGCATGATGATAGTTATACGTTGGAATCTCACTCCAGGGAATGATAAGAATATATATCTTTTATCACTCCGTTTTGGTAAGACAAAGCTTAGTGTCATATTCGGTTACATTACCCGGAATATATTTAATTCAGGCAAAGAGTTGAAAATAAAGCGACTTAAGACCACGTTCTTCTCGCTGCTCTGCTTGTTCTACTATATGCGACAACTATGAAGCTCAAAGCTCAACACATGCTTATAATAAATTATGAAAATTATCCCTATGCCTACGCCACTTAAAACGAAATACCTCAAGAATTCGGCGGAAATTGGAAAAAGGAAATGTCTGAATGGAAAAGGGAGTGTTGTAACACTAGGTTTCCAGGTTTCCTCTAACCTAATATTCTTTGCTTTAATAGGATACAACGTGAAGCTAAAATAAAATAAACTCCATACCTATTCTCTTTGTTTTTGTCACAACTGAAATTGTTTAATATTCTATGTGTAATTTGATTATGTACTTATATAGTGTATTATGTTATAAGAGGCGAAGCAAAACGTTTAAATTAGTTTGTTAGAATTCAATAGGTGAATGTTGTCGTATCCAAATCGAAAATATAAGAGCATATAAAAACTACACAATAAATCTAACAAATCAAGACACACCAGTGTGTCCAGTCAAGTTAAAAGCTGAAAATGTGCAATGTTTATTTTACACAAACTATTTCAAGCTACTTTTAAACATTTTTAAAGTGTTATTCCACACTTAGGAAAGAAAAGTACTTATTTAGAAACATAACAAATGTTTAAAAATATTTAAAAAATAGTATTCTCTCTCGCCGAACGATAATTCTTAGTAATTATCTTTGGGTAGCGGAAATTTGTAAAAATCTCCCTACAGAGATACTAACAACATAAATAAGTTTTAACAAGCGTATAAAAATTTCGACGTAGCTTGGCGAGAACGTATGGCTTAGTGGTCAGAGTCGGTTTCCAGGAGGCGCGGGTTCGAGTCCCGCTACGTTCAAATTTTTATACGTTTTCTAAATAAGTATATTTCAAGCTACTTCTGAGCCTTCTTATATGTTTCTCAATAATTTAACTCAAACGGTCAAATGATATATTAACGTTTCATATTCGGTATTTTGGCGACTGAGTCACACACTCATCAAAAAAACTAATTTTAGGTATCATAGATAGTTGATATTTGGTACCAAGGTAGTTCTTACCTTATACATACATCTATACAGTAAACATGTGAAAACTGACAATTATTGACAATTATTATATAGAAAGTAGAAAAATAATTAAGCATGAAAGTTAGATAAAAGAACTAAGAAAAATATTACTACGCGAAATTTAAAGGTTGAATTTTATCCCGTGTGAACACGGTACGAGGAAAACATATCTCTAAAAAGACAGATTATATTGTACTAGCACTTCTCGATGTTATATTAATACTATATATATTAATTAAAAAATATAAAATCCTCACGCTCTATTAGATTATTCTTATCATATAAGTTAATGTAATCTATATCTATACTATTAGCATTAGGGGAGGCCTATGTTCAGCAGTGGACTTCGAAAGGCTGATGGATGGATGGATATATATATATACTTTTATATCAAGAAGAAAGATTTGTATGAGTGTATGTTTGTAGTGAATAAATATAAAAACTACTGAACCGATTTTTTAAATTCTTTCACCATTAAAATACTACATTATCACTGAGTAAAATTAAATCAAATCAAATAAAAATCTAACCCCTACTTTAATAATTTAACCTAAAGAGTAAAAAAAGCTGACAATAAAACTGACATAAGATGTCTTTCATCGCATGCGCTGCAGAAAGTATTAAAAATGGAACAAAAAAATATTCTACAAAACTAAAAAACATATCCCATTTCTACAAAAAACCTCGCGGTACTATATCTCCCTTCATTGTAGTTTAAACTATTTTGCAGTTTAATATTAGTTAGAAATGCCGACCACAATGTTATCTGTCCCTTTATATTAATCCTTATCCAAGAAAATAATTTCGTAGTCGAGACTGTTTCAATACATGTAGTTTATTCTTTAAATTTTCAAAATCGAATATTTCTTTCAATAGATTTTATGAATTTAAAACTTCCAATTGGAACAAAATATATCGTTCTATTAGGATTCCCAGAAAACCTATTAATTTTGTAGTCCCCTACAAATACCACTGTTAACATAGTGTACAGTAAAAGCTTGAGGTAAATTTGGAAAATAAAAACAAAACGGTAGTCGATGGATAGAAGACCTAATTACCTATCCATTTCACCCCTATGTATGTTCAGCGATATACAGTGGTTCAGCTGATATTTTAATATTTGTGACATTTTTTTGAAAAATCGGTTTCGTGAAGAAATTGGAGGCCAGTCGTGGCGCAGCGGCACGAAGTGGGACTGTAAAACCGACTGGTTGTGGGTTCGATCCGCACTCGAAGAGATGAAATATTTACTTAAATTTATATTTCCATTTCTTCACTCTGGTGGCGAGGCAAAGCGCGGCGTTGAGTTCTGCCATTCAACACGCAATGCCTCTAGAATACGGCAGAAAGTGGGGGACGGAGTGTCTTAACACTAGTTTCCCTCTGCCTACCTGATTTGATTTTTTGATTCATATATTTATATAAAATAAAAATATGTTTTGTTTTAATTTAATGTAATTGATGAAAAAAAATTATATATTTCTAATGAATCAGTTTAAGCCTAAAACTCATTATTACATTAAAAAAACGCTTTCCCTAATGAATATTTAAGAAGGTACTAATTCGTGATTGTAAGAAAAACAAACATTAATCATAGAAACAAACAATTGAGGCGTTCACATGGTGGAGATGGTGTTTTACTTCATTTGAAACTATTTTACCATAAAAGTTGTTGCTCTTTATATCCTCATCGGACTCACTGGCTGAAAAGTCAGTTTTCGGTTTTTGACACTTATGTTTCAGAATTAGAGAATTATGTTCAATTTATGGCCTTGTTTCTCGGTCAATTATATTTCTCTACCAGTATATTTTCATGTGATATGTCTCGTATTTATTCGCTACTAGAGTCACTTAAATCGTGTTCAAACAGTTGGTGACTCATACTTTTTAGAAAACGTATAAAAATTTTGAATGAACCCCCGCCTGTTGGAAACCTTCCAAGCGCTTTAACCGCTAAGCCATACGGTCTTATCAAGCTACGTCGAAATTTTTATGCGCTTGTTACCACTTATAAATGTTGTTAGCATCTCTGTAGGGGGATTTACAGAAATTTCCGCTACCCAAAGATAATTACTAAGAATGACCATTAGGCAAGAGAGAATGCTTTTTATTAAATATTTTTAACAATTTTAAAGTGTTACTCCACACTTAGGAAAAATAAATATTTAATAGAAAACGTTTAAAAAAATAATATATTTTAATAACATTGGTGACTTATTTTCGCAATGATATCTGCGTAATATATTCTGCGTAAATTAATACGAGCACACAAACAACACAAACAAGCCCCTGTACCCACCCCCCTGACACCAGACTATTATCAAATATTATCGATTTAGGAAAATCATTAACAAACAGAACAGAATGTGGAGTCTACTTAGACCCCGCCGTGTATATAAAGGTTATTAATAATAAGTTAGTTAATTATGTTGCCATTATATTGTGACTAATAATAGAAATGCTGCTAAATACATTTTAATAGTAAGTAGAGACGATGACTATTACATTAAAATTAAAATCACTATTACACACTATTACATCTTCAGCTTCACGTTGTACCCCGCACAGGGTAGGCAGAGGGAACCTAGTGTTAAGACACTCCGTTCCCCACATTCCACCGAGTTCTGAAGGCATATTAAATGGCGGAGCTCAACTCCGCGATTTGCCTCGACAACAGAGCGAAGAAATGAAAATATAAATGTAAATAAATATTTCTTTTCCTCGAGTGGGGATCGAACCCACAACCAGTCGATTTTACAGTCACACTTTGTGCCCCTGCGCCACGACTGGCCTCACACTATTACATTAGGTTAACAAAAATAAAAAAAAAAATACTCATAAAAATTTTATTCAACAAATCTTAAACATGTGTAAAGAGTACAAATAATAATAAAAATACATTCGTTCAAAATCCAAACACAAAAATAATCTCAAAAATACCAGTAAAATAGCATCTACTATATGGCACTATCCTAAGAGATACATTAAATGCATTCTTAAATCAGTTATACGATTATCTTTGGCACATTAATATATCCTTCTGTAAAAGTTTAGTCGTTTTAAATTCTGTTATTGTCTACGAAAATGCTTGGTCTCCTTGGATAACTTTGAGGATTTCTCCTTAAAGCGTCGTACTGCCTCCAATTTAGATACCAGAAAGGTTGGCTGTCGACTGGCATGGCGTTTATCCTGTTTAGGAGATTCATGTCACCCCTAGCCTCAATAGGAGCATCTACACTCTCGCTGAATCTGTTAGTCAAAGCGTTATCTGAGACAATGGAAGGATATCCGATTGATCTAAAGCCAGCGTAAGAAGGCCTTTGTGCTCCAACCATGTAAACAAGTGTAAGTAGTAGTGCGATCCTGTAGATTGCCATTTTACCTGAAAAAATAATGAAATGCGTTACAAGATGTTAAAATAATACTTAATATTTTATTGAAGAAGAGCCTAGCATGTACAAAACTATAAATATAAGCTAGAAAGTATACAATATTTTATCTCCTCGAGTGGGGATCGAACCCACAACTAATCGATTTTACAGTCATACTTTGTGCCCCTGCGCCACGACTGGCCTTACAATTATAATTTCATTTATTCGCTCTGGTTTCAAGGCAAAGTGCGGCGTTGAGTTTCGCTACTCAATACGCAATGCTTCCAGAACTCGGTGGAAAGTGGGATACAGCGTAAAGCTGTTTTTTTATTAAATATAAAATATTTCAGTGCGCCTTTGACAATTTAAAAGCAAAACTATTTTCTTAAAGCAAATGTTATACTATAAAATATCACAAAAACCCTAAAACTACTACTACTGTTTACTATAAAGTTTATTTACCTTATATTTCGAATAAGAGTACTAATTAATATAAGTATTGGAGATGACTCGCCACTGTGAAGGACTCAGTTATTGTGAATACAGCACGCGATGGATCGTTTAAATATAGTAAGAGAACGCTTATCGTATACGTCATAGCATTGAAGAGCTAAAAATAATTTAGAAGTAGACATTCCCGGAAAGTAATATAATAATTTCATAAAATAAACGCACAAGTGATTACTATCTTGTTCGAAATAAAATTCTTTATTTATGTGTATAAATAATACGTTAAAGTGGCTAACTGAATGAATTTCAAATATTTTAAAATAATTATAAAAGTGAATTAGTAAAAAAAAACATTTATTTTTGATTATTACTGTTTATACAGATATATATACTAGATAGGTATATATGAATAAACAAAGGTTTCTAAAAAATCATACTGTATAATTTTTAATAATAAATATATAATATTTTTTATTTTTAAATATGTCAATTATAAACGACAATTAATGTTAGCTAACGATAAAAGCTATACAGTACTTTCTATTCATTCTTAAGCACATGTAAAATCCCACAAACGCGTC
>JAATLQ010037359.1:0-52622 GCA_013421005.1 Heliconius erato x Heliconius himera
ATATTTATACATAAAGATAATTTTATAGTTAGAAAATAACATCACTATATTATGCTAATTGAATTCCTGTGGGGTCCATTCGGATTTGGAAACCAAAGTCCTTCAAAGCAATTTGGTTAACTTTATACTGTTGGTAGTATGTATAGTTTCCCTTAGTTACAGGCACTTTTCGACTAATTTCAAGCATAAGGGGCAATGGCACGGAAATTGGGCGTTATATTGAGAGGCGGAACTCAACGTCGCGTTTTGCCTACCAGAACAGGAATATGAAAATGAAAGGGAGGACTAAGGAAATGAAAATATCTCAACTATAACATGTCCATGGTGTTATTCAGCCAGTCGTGGCACAGAAACACAATTGTGTGACGTAAACTATTGGTTGTGAGTTCGATCTCCACTTGAGGGAAAATGGGGAATGGAGTGTGTTAGCACTAGATTCCCTCTGCCTTACCTGCCAAGTGCGGGATATAGCGTGAATCTGTTTTTTTTTAGTCTTCTTGTTGTATTTGTATACAGCAGGGTGAGCAACGTCAACCTAATGTCAAAACACTCCATTTATGGCTTTTTACTTAGATTCAAGAACTATGTGACGAAACTTACAAATGAAAGAAAGTCATGCCAAAACGGCAATTTATCCACCGAATGGGGACCGAACCCACAAACATCACGCCTATAGTCAGACGTATCACTGCACCAGGAATATTAATCGAACTTATACCTATCACGTGTATATTCTAATGTTGTCAATTGCGCCATGACGGTTTTAATAAAATTTTCGTACAAAAAAACCCTTCTGGCCCATTGTTCCTGCAAATGTGAGCAATTCTCGCAAAACACTTGCTCACATATGCTACCCTGGTAAGGTCACGCTGAATATTCCATTAGATCGATCGAGTTTGCCCTTGCAAAAACTTTGATCACTTTGAACTAAAATATCATTTGTTCTTGTTTAATAAATAATCAACTTCACGCTGTATCCCACACACAGCAGAGTAGGCAGAGGGAACCTAGTGTTAAAACACTGTGTTCTCAATTTTCCGCCTAATTCTGGAGGTATTGCGTGTTATGTGGCGGAACTTAACGCCGCGCTTTGCCTCGGCACCAGAGAAATGAAAATATATATTGAAATAAACATTTCACGAACACACAACTAGTCGCATTTACAGTCATACACTTGTGCCCCTGCGCCACGACTGGCCTCTGATTTGTCCTTCTTGAATGATTCTTGTTTATTTATTTATTTATTTTTTTCATATTAATTTCGCTTTGCTTAGTAAAAACAGTGAGTCCAATCAAATTACATTCGGTTTTTTAAACGTATTATATTTTTTTAACTTCGAACTGCCTTCTTATAGCAGGGTAAAGAGGTGACCTAATGTTAAGACGTTTCAAGTTTCCGCCTGAAATTAACCTAGTGAATTCCACCGAGAAAAATTAAAATAATTCGTTCCCCCAAATGGGAAGGGAACCCACAACCGTCGCCTTTATAATCACCGCTGTTCCGCTGCGCCACGATGGCCTCAAAAAAGACTATTTGCTAATAATAAAGACGTCTACGATATCATCTTGATCACGTCTTAGGAAAAACAAAGTGAATTCTTTCTATGAAATATGCAAAAGCCATCTCCTTTATAAGGGGTTAATATTATGAGGTTAATAAATAGTAGACTTTTTTTCTATATTTTTATTAAACGCAAACTTAGATCGGACGTTAAGAACGCGATCTACAGTCCGAGAGAATGTGAAGCTTTTTAAATTAATCTTAAACAAAACAACATCATATGTTTTTTACGTAACAGAATAGATAGAGGGAACCTAGTTTTAAGACACTTGGATCTCCACTTTTCGCCTAACTTGCGGCTGGGATGCGTAAAGCTAAAACAACTTAATTGAAAAAAGATTTAACCTGTTTATATAGTATAAATAGGCTAAATCTTTATTATATTTTTTATACTTTATTTAAAAACGAAGCCAGTCATGGCGCAGCGGCACTAGGTGTGACTACAAAATCGACTGGTTGTGGGTTCGATCCCCACTCGAGGAGATGAAATATTTACTTAAATTTATATTTCCATTTCTTCGCTCTGGTGTCGAGGTTAAGCGCGGCGTTGAGCTTCTCAACACGCAATGCCTCCAGAATTCGGTAGAAAGTGGGGAACGGGATCTTAAATAATCATATCATATATTTGTTGTAATTGTATTACTTGATTGAGACAAGTAATACAATTATAACAAACCCTTTATGTACGGACACCTTTAGTGTAAAATCTATAAATACTCATTCTCTTCAAATATCAAATTTCTATAGCTAGTTAGAGTAGAGCATTGACGACCCAATTAGTCTTTGTATATAGATTATATAGATTTACATAGATAGCTCGGTAGAACACCGAGGCTATTATAATGCAGCGATAGCATTTTATTGTATAAATAGTGTTGAATTCGATTCCTATTTGGGGAAGGTTATTTTTTTTTACTTTTTCCTATAAATACTACAGTTTTTCTACTCTATATGCAATGAGTTCAATTCTCTGCGTTGCAGGCCGGAAATTAGGAAAAGTGTTACAATAGACGAAATGTTCACTTTACTATCAATAAAAAACAGACACTTTTGTTACTATTTTCTATTATATCATATCAATAGTAATGGCAATTAGTCCGCAGTTCTGTTAACTTTGAAAATGTAAAACGGAAATAAGGTGGTAATCTTCTGTCGTTCCAGTAAAAATTTCCCAAATTAATTTTTTATTACTCTCCACACTTTCTGTCCATGCACATGCATGCAGATAACATACTAAATTTCAACTTACTAAATCCAATAGTTTTTCCTATGCATTGTCTCTCAGTCACTCAGTAACGGAAGTAACCAAATTAACAATTTTACACTTCAAACGGTGAATTCGAAGAGTAAAAGGATGAATTTAAAGTGCAAAATTGTTAACTTAGTGCGTAAAATACACATAAAGAAACGTTTGAAAATAAAAATTTCGGGGAATTGAATATTTTATATTTTCAATTTATCGCTCTGGTGACAAGGCAAACCGCAGCGTTGAGTTCCGCCACTTAACAGGCAATATCTCGAGAGGCGGAAAGTGGAAAACAGAGTGTCTTAGCACTTAGATTCCTGTGCTAACTCTAACAGTGTGAAGCTAAAAAAAATGTAATTTATATTAACTATTATTTTCTTTACTTTGCTACTTCTAAACAGTGTGTAACGAAAAATTGAGTATGCTAGCTAGAATATTAAGTCGCCGTAGAAAATATTGTAATATGAAAGGCGTTACATTAAAACAATATTTTAAAATGACTTCTGAAGGACCTTAGCAGTGATGCGAATAGTAATGATTAAATAAAGAATAATATATGTATAACTTAGAAACATTTTTAAGGAAAAAAATAAAAACTTAAACATGGTGACGATCAATGTAGTAAGTATTAGCCCATCATAGCAAATATATTATCGAACCAATAACCTATTTTTAACCTATTTTCAATAGAAAATAGGTTATTAGTTCGATTCCCAGTCGGGCTCAATAAATATATATTTTTTTACATTTATAAAGTGTTAATCCACACTTAGGAAAGAAAAATACTTCCCTGGTCTAATAATACCTGGTCGGTTTCCAAGAGGCGCGGGTTCGAGTCCGGCTACGTTCAAATTTTTATACGTTTTCTAAATAAATAAATATATTTAAAATTTTTAACAATTTTAAAGTGTTATTCCACACTTAGGTAAAAATAATACTTATTTAGAAAACGTATAATTTTTTTCAACGTAGCGGGACTCGTTATGTTCAAATTTTTATACGTTTTCTAAATAAGTATATTTCTAATTTTCTCGCTCTGGTTAGTTTAAGCGTGGCATTATTTTTCAATACTCAAATACGCATTTTCTCAAATTTAATTAAGATTTATATTACCAACTATAAAGTTGGTTCAGTTTCATTAAAATATATTTTCCTGAAAAACTCATATAGATAATCAAAAAAAATTCTTAGTGCCGTCCTACCTAACCCAAAGACTTTCCAATTTCAGCGTTCTACGCCGCCAAATTCTGCCTATCAGTCACTCCGTAGTAGATATATTTACAAATAGTTCACATTCATAAAACCCTAATAACACCAATTGAAAACACCTCGTTAAACATATTAAAGGCGGTATTTCAAAGATTTCGACATCAAAAATATATTTTAGTTGAGCACTCTCGAATTACAATTGATATCAGTTCTCCGAGATACTTTTATAATATTTTTGATGAACGTCTTATTTGTACAAATAAATAATCATATTTTTTTTGTATAGCAACATTTATTTAATAATTTATATAAGAAATTGGAGCTCTTAAAATGTTTACTTGTTTATTTTATTGTAACAAACGTTTGTTTAGAAATCAAGCATCATATTATATTTTTATAGATTCACGCTTTGTTCTGCATATAGCAGAAAAGACAGAGGGAACCTAATGTTAAGTTACTCTGTATACCACTTTCAAAAAAATGGAAGTTCATTCTACTGAATGGAAACTGAAAATACAACTATAGTTTAATATTATAATCATAAATAAGACTACAAAATTTTTCCTCCTATCTACAATAATAAAGTAAATCTATAAAATAGTTTAGTAGTAGTAGTATATAAGCTTGTATGTATTAAGTATGCACTTTATACGTAGCGTGTATGTAACGCTTCGCATTTGTATTTACTTAAAGGCTCTCTCTAAAATGTTCAAAAATAGTGATGTCGATTTGAAAATGTAGGTTATCGATAAATATTTTATTTTGAATATGTAAAAAGTTTAAAAAATAGTTTAAGGCCGTCGTGTCGTAATGACAATCTTTGAGGAACCATTTCAACGCTCTGGTAGACAGAGCGCGGCGCTAAGTTCAACCATTCATACTATATATATTCAATGTGTTAATGTTGAAAAGGCGAAAAAAGCTTGTAATGTTTAATATTAATATGTGAAGATTTGACTTATTTTTGTACATTGCTCTATATTTTCTAATTTTATAATATTATTTAACGGAGAAGGGATTGAGGAATTGTGTGTCTTAAAACTAGGTTCTCTCTGCCTAACTTGCTATATGCGGGATACAGCGTAAAGCTGAAAAAGTTCTTATTTACTGTTTGTATTCCTTGAAAATAAAATACAATAAATAACATTTTATTTATTTTCACTAATTAATGTCGTGGCGCAGGGACACAAAGTGTGACTGTAAAATCGACTGATTGTGAGTTTGATCCTCACTCGAGGAGATGAAATATTTAAATTTATATTTCCATTTTTTCGCTCTGGTGTCGAGGAAAAGCGCGGCGTTAAGTTCCGCCACTGAACACGCAATGCTTGCAGAACTCGGTGGAAAGTGGGGAACGGTCTTAAGACTAGGTTCCCTCTGCCTACCATGCTGTGTGCTGGATTTATATAACTATCGATGTTACATAATCACCTCACTAAATACACGTTTAATGAGCATAACTTAAACCTCTGAAGCTAAAACAAAGTTTCTGGCTCAGAGGTTGTAACATAAGATTTTGAGACAAATGTTAAACTTGGAAATTATAATATAATGTTTCAGAGATATAAAATTTTATATCTCCAATTCCCAAATTTCTAAATTTATCATAGACTAGCGACCCGGTCGCAGCTTCGCCCGCTTGAACTTAACAATTATTTATTTACTAATCTGAGTTAATTTCGTGTTACAATTACATTTTAAAGACAATATCTATTCATTGAAAACGAATGTTTTAGCCAATTTAATGAAATAGATTTTTAGTCGAATTAAATACTTTATATTGATATAGCGTTTTTTATTTATACACCGATTGAAATAAAACAAACACTAAATGTTGAGAGAAGTTTGCCAAAATTCAAAAGTGAAAAAAATTGAAATACTATATTATCAGATATTTTATTCATTATATTAGAATAGATTGGTTTAACATTTATAATTGTGACTATAAACGCAACAGATATGGGTTCAATTACCTCTCTGGGGAATAAAATATTTAATAGTTTAATTTCCTCGCATTGGTAACGGTGTTGAGTTCCGCTACTCATCACGCATTCCCTCAAGAATTCGGCGGAAAGTGGGCAACGAAGTGTTCTCCAATTTACTTTAAACAGCAAAGGGAAATCGAGTAATTGATGCCGGTCTTTTATAGTAAAAAAGATTTTTTAGAACTTCACACTTCATTCCAAATTAAGCAGTATAGGCAAAGGGAAACTATTGTCACGACACTCCGTGCGAAACTTTCCTCTTCAATTCAAGGGATTGCCTGTTGCGTGACGGAACTCAACGCCACATTCTCGTCTCACCAGTTCGAAGAGAATTAAAACAATCATTGTATTGAATGAAAAATCGAATCCAAAACTATAGTCAGAAGCTATCCTACTTCACCATCGCCACGATGACTCGGGAAAAAAATATATATTTAACTCCCATAATTGACTTTAAAAAAATATATGACACATTTTATATTAAACTTTCTCTAAAAAACACTTATTCATTAAGAATTTTCCTACTTTACATAAAAGGTATTCGATGCATTACTTATCTCGCTCTTAACGCTACCGGCGAGTTGCTAATGTCAAAGATTAATACACTTCTAGAGCCCAGTAATGTCTAGACTTAATACTATGAAACGACTTGAAATCCCGTTCAAATTGATAAATATATAAAAAACAATTTTTTATAGTTGTGAATTAATGCTAGGGCTTTTGTCATATTAAAACAGTTGAAAAAAAAATGCTTCCCGCTGAATCCCTCATATAGCCAGGATAGGTAAATGGAACATAGTGTGGAGATACACTTTACACAGCACAGTACGTTGAGAGGCAGAACTAGAGGCCGCTGTGTGCCTTGTAACCAGAGCGAAGAAATATAAAATAATTCATTCCGCCGAGTGGGAATCGAACCCACAACCATCGCATTACAGTAACAAATTTGAGCCCCTGCGTCAGACAGCCTCAACTTTTTATATTTTTTCCTAAAATATGTTCTAAAAGGCGAAAAGGAAAATAATACTTTGGTGTTATATTATTTTTAGCCTTATCCTGTTTTATATTTGTTCATTACGTTAATGAAGCGGCGTAAACCCCATCTTAATTTACCTAAAAACTTTGTAAGGGAACTCAGATTGAGATACCCGCATTTCTAAACGAACTATGTGACTTGAAAATTTATGTAATTTATGATATTTACTTCCTGGGTTTTATTTTTTATGCTGTATCCCGCATAAGAGGGTTAGGCAGAGGGAAGATAGCAGAGAGATTAACGCCGCACTTTATTTTATTACCGAAGCGAGGAAATAAAAATGACTCATTCCCTCGTGAGGGAGTCGAACTCACACCAGCCTCGTATAAACAAGAAATTATATAAAATACAAGAATATACATCATATATAAAATGCAGTAGTACAACATGAAGTTAAAAAATCTTGTTTGTAATTGTATGAATTTTCTAAGTTCAAAATAAAATATACAGAGATTGTCGTGGTGCCGCACAAGCGTGCGACTATAAACGCAACAGCTTGTGGGTTCGACTCCTACTTTAGGAAATTAAACACTTAATATTTTCATTTCCTCGTTTTGGTAAGGAAGCAAAGCAGAAAATGGAGAACGAAAAAGTTTTAATGGGAACGAAGTGTCTTAACACTAGATTACTAGCTACATGTACGGGATACAGGGTGAAGCTAAAAAAAATAAAAATGCCACCAACATTCTTTGGCATTACAAAATTTTAAACCTAAATAACTACAGAAATTCTATTAACTTTAAACAACTAAGCAGTCCGTTGTACACGGCTTGTCTGTTTAACTTCTACCAACAGTATATTACTCGGTGAAGGATAAAGTGATTGTCTCACAAATCTATTTGTTTCGAGCCACTTATTTATTACAGCGGTCGCTTATACAAATTGCTAGGATAGAGCTCGATGTTATTGAATTTACTTTAGTATAAGATTTTATAAATTTTGTAGGTTAGATGGTGAGTTTGGATCAGCGGTGGGTTTTATTTTTTAGTTTCACGCTGTATCCCGTATATAAACACATTGAATGCAGGCTTAAACTCTCTGTTTCCTACTTTTAAACAATAGTGGAACGCAACGCCGTGCTTTGTCTAGGTACCAGAATCAGAAACTAAGATTAATTCATTCTCACAAGTGGGAACTGAACATATAAACGTGTAGCGCTTACAGATATTAAAAAAATGTGAATTATTTTTTAAGAAAAAAAAGTAGAGTTAATACACTTCTTTCTCTACTCTTAGAAATTCTTTTAAATGTTATTTTAAATTGTAATTGAGGTAAAAAACGGCGTTGAGTTCCGCGACTCATCTCACAATGCATCGAGAATTCGGCAGTGAGGAATGCAGTGTCATAACACACAAGTCCCCACGTTCCTGTGATAATAACGACCTGTGATAATAACGACGTTAAAGTAAAGTAAAGTAAAATAAAAGTTATTTAACATTAGGTTAACTAGTAAAGTCATTTTTATTCTGTGTAATTTATAAGGAAAAAAGAAGGACAAAAAAAAAGATTATTACCCATCTTAATTCTTTTTCCTTTACTAATCATGGTATTAAACTTCGTTAGATCCAATCTATTTTACGACAACACGTGAAAAATTTGTCATTTAAAAATATTTGAACGGTTTTATTTAATGTCGTTTTACCATGGCAGGCAGTGGGGTACTGACTACAAGGGTCATGGTTGTGGGTTCGACCCCCATTTAAGGGATTCGTTATTTTCATTTGCCACCATTGGTAAGACAAAGCGTGGTACTAAGTTCTGCTGCTCTACACGCTATATTACAAATAAAGAAATAAAATCTAAATTATTACATTTATTATTGGTGTAGAAATAGCTTAACAAATACATAAGAAAAAACATATAGTTAAATTGAAAATATATATTTATATTGTACAAGAGCAGAATGTAAAATAGTATGTGAAAAGATATACAATTCTTTGCCTTACAAAGTTTTGAGTCTCAATAACTATACTAGATACAACATACACTTTGTGTATTTAACTTCTACCACCAGTATATTACTCGGTAAAGGATACAGTGATTGTCTTATAAATCTATTTACTTTAAGATACCTGTATAATCGATGTTCTTGAGGCCAGTCGTGGCGCAGAGGCACAAGTATAAGACTGTAAATGCGACTGATTGTGGGTCGATCGATCGATCTCCACTCGAGGAATTAAGTTAATATTTGCATTTATCTTTTTTATCAATGGAAAGCGCGGCGTTTAGTTCCACTATGCAGAACGGAGTATCTTAATACTAGGTTTCCCACTGCCTACCCTGTTTTGCATGGGATACAGTGTCAAGCAGATTTTTTCTAATTCACTAATTTAATAAGTCAGGTGTTACAATATATTTACAGTATATAAATTTTGTATCCACAACCCTTACCTGCTATATATTATTAGCGCTGTATTTACATTCATAAAGTAAATAACCTTATTCTAAAGCTTTCAAGCCATCAGAATACAGCGCTACGTAAAAAAATCAATTTACATGAATAAAAAGTCTTTCAATGACCATAAGCTGTCTCTCACAATTTTTCTCCGGTCAAGGTCAGTTTATTAATAACCATTTAAGATGCTGCATGTACTTATGGAAGGAACATCTCTACATTAGATTTACAGGAAACCTGTAAATCTAATGTGGAGATTCTCCGTTCCCATTAAGACACTTCTTTTCTCCATTTTCCGCCGAATTTCGATGTATTGCGTGTTGAGTAGTGGAACTCAACGCCGCGCCGCGCTTCATTGGCAGAGCGACGGAATAAAAATATTAAATATTACATTTTCTCGAGTGGGAATTAAGGCCACAAGCTGTCGCGTTTACAGTCACAAGCTCGTGCTCTCCTACAACTGGCCTCACTATTAATAACAGAGATACTTTTATCGTCATATGTACTCTTAGCTATAAAAATGTTTAAAAAGTTCTATAAAATCGTATTCTGCTCAACGACTAGTTCTTTTACCAAAAGCGGTGACCATAACGCTGTCAATGTTTTATGATAACCAATATGTATATTAACCCTTAACCACTGCCGTACGTACGTGGACTGTCAACTTAGCAGATTATTAATCATAACTTAATTTTTCGTGGGAATTTCGATGATCCAAAAGGGATCGAGTCTTCTTTAGTAATTTCCAAGTCACCGATGACGCATGCACCGAAGGTATGTGCGATGCGTGTCACCTATCTTAGCACTACTAACCAGTTGGAGTACGTGACGTATGTTATACATAGCGTCAGAGTACGTGTGATTTTTTATGATGATGTGTTTATGGTTGTCCTTAGATAAAATTAATCATGAACGGTCTAATTCCACTTCCAAGCCATCAAAATCTAAGAAAACACAGTGAGCTTAAGTTAACAGCGCCAATAGCAAAAATATACAGAATTTTGGCTTTTTGAATCGGACAAATAATCGGCAGATGAAAATGATTTCATTCTATTCGAATGCGATGATTCATCAGAGGAAGTCTTGCCTGATGATGTAGAGGATTTTATTTCTGCTGCTGCTGCAGTTCTCATCACCTGAAGAAGCCTTACAACCTTCAGAGGCAAGGTAAACTGACTTTTTACAATGCAACGGTTGGAGGTGCCGAGTCCTAGAAGATGAAAAAAAAGGCAAATACAGTTGAACCGTGAGAAAATCCGGACTGGTCATATTTTATAAGATTGTAGATATTTTTGCTGCCAATTCTTTCATACTGTCAAAATTTGGCTCTTCAGATCGTCTAACATTTATGAATAATCTAGGAGATAGGTACGCGACGCTGCAACTTTGACATGAACTCTCGCGTCTTATTGGCCGTACGTCAGGCAATGAAAGTGATGGAAACTGGAATATCAAGCTATTTACTTCAAATAAAATATAAGAATGAACTATTGCTACATGTATTTTAAGCAGAAATGTCGCCCGATACACCTCAATATGGCTAAAAAATACGTATTGTATATGCCGTACTCGTATGTCATACGCCGGTCTACTTACAGCGATCAAAACCGACCTGCAAAAAAATGTCTAATTTTACTTTTGTTACGATTCTTAATTTTAATCTAATTAAACCTGTTTTAATACGTAGTTAAGCAAAAAAAGAAAGTTAATATACTTTATAAAAAATATATAAATTAATCACAAATATTTCCACTCTATTTATGTAATACGTACGTACGTCATTGGCAGTGTCACAAATTTACACATCAGTGGCTAAGGGCTAAACAATATTATTTTAAATATAAAAACATATTTTTATTCAATATATAATATATTATTATAACTTCATTTAATTTGCTAATATTGATAATACCGGTTTAATCAATAAAATATGTAAGCCGCAAAAAATCACACAATTAACAAAAGAAAAATCCTAATGGCTAAATGGCAACAATGATTCCTACTGAGACCCAGAACTACATCTAATGTATTTAGATACAATATATTACAGAGACAAGGATGAAATATATGACTTTGTAACAAGCAAAAACGAAATGGAGCTACGCCGTAGACTCGTAGCGTCTCTACATCAGTGTTTCACCGTAGGGCGTTCGCGTAGCACGTCTACGCCACTTTGTTCTGTAATATAGTCGTAAATATTACGGTAATGAGTGATTACTATATATTACCGCGTATGTACTCTGTTATGTAAAAAGTGGATAATTTTTTGTCTGTCAAGCAAACGTACAATATCATAGTGAGAGGCAATGCGAGTGTGTTCTACGGTTTGGAAGGTAATTTACATATTTTCGGTATTTGGTTATATTGGATTTCGCGGTTTGAATTTTTTTTTTTATTTTTTTATTGAATTTGGTTTTTTTTTATTTTACAAATATAATGGGCAAGAGAAAAGAAAAGCATTTGTTTTGATAAAGTATATATTTAAAAATTTTTATTCATGTATTATAATATCCATATAGGTGAACATTATAATGTATTAATATATATCTTTTAATAATATATTTTTATGTACCATTAGTACATATAAAAAATGTTTTACAATTTATTTAAATAGCCTTTTTTATTCTATTTTATTGTTATACAAAATTTACGCCTTAGAAGGTAATTTACGTATCTTGTATATTTGGTAATTTTGGATTTTGGGTTTGGATTTTTTTTTCTTAATTAGAATCAGTTTTTAAAGAATGTAAAGAGAAAATATTTGTCATGTATAAATAAAAAAAATACTATATAAGATAAATATACCTACTTATAATTATTTATTAATATTTTTTAAGTATATATTTTTTTTATTTTAAATCTTGTGCTATAAAAATTTGATATCCATATACATATTTGCAACCCAATTACCATAATCCAGTGTTGATGAAATTAGTGGTAATAATAAATATTGTTTATTTAGAGGCCGTCGTGGCGAAGGAATACAACGCGACGGTTGTTGGTTCGATCCCCATTCGATGGAATGAATTATTATTTATTATTATTTTCATTTCCTCGCTCTGGCACCGAGGCATCAGCCCGGGGCTAAGTTCCGCCACTCAACATAAAGAAAATGGAAAACGGAGTATCTTGACACGAGACTCCCTCTGCCTACCCTGCTGCGAGGATACAGCGCAAAGCTGTTATTTTTTTATTTAATTAAAAAAAAATAATATAAATATTATTTTTCTTTTCAAAACTTTACTTATTTTACATTTTCATTTTTATGTATTTTTTTAAATATTATTTATTTGTTGTATAAACACGAAATATATAACAATTTTACATATACATACGAGTATATAATATAACTTATTTTATAAAAGAATTCGGACAGCTCAATCGAGTGGAATGCGAGAGTGGACTAGAATATCCAAGCGGACCTACCTACATGCAAATCTGTGTCACTGAAGACATAACCTACATTGTTAACAATTTATAATATAAATAGAACACTATATTATATGTTATATCTTATGTTGTTGTAATAAGATAATGTTTGTGTACAAATGGCTCTCTGTAGTAGATTTTGATAAGATGTTTTTAGTAGTTTATATAATAATTATGTCAACTGACAGACGAATACCCCTCAGACTCTAAAAATGTATAATAATACAAAAATGTATTATTATAAATATTTAGAAATCCGATATATTTAGTATTCTAAATAAACGCGATTAATTCAGTTAAATAGTTATTTTAAAAAATGTCTTTTTAATTAGAACACATATCTACATAGTAAAGCGTGGTAATATATTAAACTTTTAGACTACATCTGCTTATCATATCTTATAAAAAAGGAAAGCTAAGTTTTATTTTTCAATTATCAGAGTCTTCGGAACTCAGTAAGATAGCAGAATGTAAGCGTTTATATTTCAATTTTCGCGTTTATTTTCCGCGGCGTTGAGTTCCGCCTTTACATAGAATGTCTAGAAAATTTGGTGGAAAGTAGGGAATATTAATACTTTCCTCTTTCTACCGTTCTATGGCGGCTTCTTCTTCTTCTTCTTCTGGTAATAGCGTGAAATTAAAAAAAATACTTCCTATTTGACTTACAATACTGACATATTAATGTAACTTAACAGTCAAAGTCCTATTAGCTAATTTGGGATTATAGGTTTTGATATATTCTCTGAGTGAACTATAAAATCTGTCTCGATAATATTGAAAAATACAAAGTATATTCTGACTTTTGTTTATCCGAGGTATGCAAAATAGGAGTAAGCGGAATTTATAAACTGTCATATTCATAAAATTTTATGTACAGAAAACAAAAGAAAATTATATTTGGTTTTACATCCGTATTCTATAATAAAATTTAAATGTCAATTTACGTAAAGTGTGTACTACAATCCGTTTCATAATTTTCAGAATATTGCGCCTTGAGTGGCGGAACTTAGCGCTGCAACGAAAAATTTAAATATATTTAAAATTTAACTTAACCACAATTAAACTCTTTTAAACTTAATTTTATTTAATTATTGGTTATTTTGTTTCATTACAATGAAAGAAAGACAACAACAAATGAAATACACTTCATTTCACAGAAATTAAAACTAAAAAGAATATTTTCATAAAATAATTTTAGGTGTGAATATGAAATAATGAATCTAATAGAAACGTTGGATCAATTTAGTTTAATAAGAATAACAAAAATAAATTCGCATCGCTCGCTATGTTTAAAGCAAACGAATAAATGTAAAAAATGTGCTAACAATTTCGAATGAGTTTTATATTTGCACAGGTTTTATTTCGTTTCGGAAAAATTCGAATTAATGGAACTGGGAGGCTAATGAGCACAGCTTTCCACGCTCGTATGAACAAAAATATATGTATATACATATATCATTTGATTTTATAATATTTAAAATAATCTTTATATTGGTGTTATATCCTACTGACATCATAAATGTGAAAGTTTATTCGGATGGATGTTTGTCCTAGTTTCATGTAATAACTTCTGAACTGATTTAGATGAAACTTTACAATAATATACCTTAAACATGGGAATAACACTGAGACTACAATTTATTTGAAGATTTTGTATAGTATAGCTTTATTATCACAACAATAAGTTTAAGCGGGTGAAGCCGTGTTTGGATCGCTAGTCTATAGAAATCCCTTCTGTTACTAAATGGCTGACAGCCAACGCACAGACGACACTATTGGATTAAGAGAGTTAAAATTACAAACAAAGTTGTCAACGAAAAATATATTAGTTAATAATAAAATAGATTTTTCATATATATTATAATGATGTTGTAGTAGAAAGATAACAGGAGGGTTAGTACAATAGTTATATTGTAAAAGAGAGTGCTGAAGACAAAGACAATGTGTGAATTTAACCTTTCGTAAACCACGTGGGTAAAAGTTGCGTCCTGCACTACGTGGGGTTTTCTATACCCCAAGATCATTCTATCTATATGTAGGTAATATCTTTTCAAAATGTCTTTAATACGTATTTATATTGTTTCTGGACTATTAGGATTAAAAAATAAAATTATTTTGCTAAATATAAAACATATTTTTATTATCTTTAAGCATTGCAACAAAAATAGTACTTTTTTAATAACTAAGAGGAGACCATCTTCTTTGGTTTGACTTTATAAAAAAAAACTTTACTAAAAACTTCTTATTGCCCTCTATTTCAGGGTCTATAGATATATTAATCAAAAATAAAACAAAAATAATTAAATATAATCAGTCTTCTAGAGATCCCAATTGGTTTAAATCTGCACAATTTTTGTACTTTATTATTATGTATTTATTTTTTTACTAATATAAAAGTCTTGTGAGCTAGAAGATTCACCTCCTGAAGAAACGTTCACATCCTCTACATTCTCTTCAATATCACTTTCAGATTGGGTACTCAAATGATCTGAATCGCCTTCACTTCCGGGTAAATATAATTCATCTGAGTCGCCATCACTATCATCCATAAGTGCCGATAGTATTTCATATTCATTAATACGTCGAGCCATTATGAGACCTGCAAACAAAGAGAAAAACGATCAAAGTAATAAAATAAACTAAATAAATTATTTCTGTGAAAATGGTATATTTTGCATGTCATACTGCTTACCTTTTCGGGTTTGTGACACCCTGCGACACTTTGCTGGCGACTGTCCGCTGCGCCTGCGACGCTACTACTAAATTGCTATTACTACGTGACCCGGCAACGTTGCAACTCCAGCTACAGGACGTTTCGTGGAATTTGTGCGGTTGCTTAAAAAGATACGAAGATTTTTGTTTCACTGGGGTTTCTTAAACCCCACGTAGTGCACGAAAGGTTAAGACACGCCTAATGAGTGACGGAATTAAACTCCGCATTTTGTCTGTCACCAGAGCGAGGAAATGAAGAGAGCATTCCCCGAAGTCGGATTCGAACCCACAATCGTCACCTTTATAGGCAGCCGCTGTCTCACTACAACGTCTATTATAAAGGACAATTATCAAGAAATATCCCCACGTATTTGCTTGTGTTTTAATTTACCAATTAAGTGAACCCGACGTCGACCGTAATGAGCATATAGTAGGATTAGCCGCAGAAATTGACGTTAGCCTAAATTTGGCTCAATATTCAACATAGCGGAGTGATCTGATGTGTTTTAATATTATATTTTTGAGTACTATTTACAGTAAACAGATAGTTACGGGTTTGACTCCTATTCAGAGGAACGAGTATAGTTTAATATTAAAAAAGGAAATTAGGATATGTTATATTTTAACACTAATTTCTTTCTTTTTCGCCTTTTCTATCAGCCTACAGCCTACATTACAGGAGATATCTAATTTATAAAAATATCATTATATATATGTAGAGAACTCTATGCAAATTAACTAACAAATTGTGACATGACGCTTTGTTATCTAATATATTGGCTATCAAGCCATATGAAAAGAAAAGAGCAGTAAATTGATAAATGTCGATAGTGTCTGTTAACTTTATAAAATGCGGGCAGTATATGAATATTTATTTCGATTCTCACCCAGGGGAATAAATTGTTTCTATTTTCTCGCTTTAGTAACAAGGCAAAGCACAGCGTTGAGGTCCACGGTGTCTCGAACATTGGGCATTGCGAGGCGAACATTGTGCTTTGACTTTAGGTTACTATATGCGGGACATAGCTGAACCTAAAAAAAGAAAGACGAAAAAGCGGGCTTCCAGAGTGAAGAAATAAAAATATTAAGAAATAATCATTCGTTCCCTCGTGTGGGGATTGAACCCACAACCACTGCGTTACCGTCACACCCTTCTGCCCCCGCACCACGCCGGCCTCGAATTTATAATTACTCAATTAAATTTCCGTCCACTATATGTTAATTTATCATAATTGGCACTTCTTTTTAACCCAAAGATCTACACTAAAAGCATTGCAAATCTCACCAAGAAGTCCTTAACAAAATAATGCAATACAGCAGCTTGAAAAGGTTACTTTCATCTCTAAACTAAGCCAATCTGATATCTGTGTACAGATGTTCCACTCCATGTCGCATCGAGTTGAATATTGTACTGTACGAGTATATTATATTCGAAGTGATGTATACTTTTCGCGTATTGGAAATACTATTTCTCTTCGTAGTGGCTAGATTTACATAGGAATCTCGGCATATCTAAAATAACATTTTTGAAAACTTTTATTCTGTATCTTACATATAACAAAGGCTAGGGGAACCTGGGAACCAAGTATTAAGAGTCTCCGTTCCACATTAAGACATTTCTGTTTTCCACTTATACTTATGCATTTTTTGAGCTTGATAGAATTATAAATATCAGTATATTGATAAATTAATTAATACAATAAAGGATCTATAAAAGCAAAAACTGCAATCACGACGGTTGCAGTGGATAGCTGGAGTGGAATTTGACTTCCACTTGAGGACATGAAATATTTCCCCGCTATTGTAATAAGACAAAACGCGAAGTAAACACCCTGCTTACGTAGAATACAGATATATAAAAAATAAATCAGCTTCACGCTGTATCCCGCACACAGCAGGGTAGACAGAGGGAACCAAGTGTTAATATACTTCGTTCTCCACTTTCTGCCGAATTCTGGAGGCATTGCGTGTTGAGTGGCAGAACTCAACGCCGCGCTTTGCCTCGACACCAGAGCGAAGAAATGGAAATATAATTTTAAGCAAATATTTCACCTCCTGAAGTCGATCGAACCCACAACCAGTCGGTTTTAAAGTCACACTTTGTGCCCCTGCGCCACGACTAACCTCAACAGAAGCTATAATAAAATCCTTAAATGGAAATTGAACCCAATCTTTAGATACGGCTAAATTATATTAGATGATATAATTGGAAATCTTTCTTCTCTAACTTTCTCAAAAATGTTATCGATTTATCAATTTTAAAGGATATTGAGCTTAAAATCGTACAGTTATTGCCATTATTTTTAAAAATAAAACTGAACTGAATAAGCGGAAGTTAAACTATTCTCATAACCCATACATATAAACATATATGTAGCAATTCAATCGTAAAAATGAATGGTATTTTTACATCCGCACCGTTCGAAGAACTGTATGACCTGAATGTTTTTTTTAATTCTATGCAAATTTGTGAGTTTTATCGTAGTTTCTATTGTTTCGATTATTCTTTAAATGCTGAAAAAATATAAATACAACATTAAATACAAAATTATTATATATTTAATATTCAATATTTGTATTGTATGAGATGCAGATGAAATCAAATGTTATGATACTAAGTTTCTCACACATCACCTTATTTTCTAAATATTACGTGCAGACAAGTCGAGCTTAACGCCGAACCATGTCTATTTACCAAAGTGATTAAACTGAAAGTAATTCCCCCAAGTGTGAATCAAACCCACAACCGTTGCGTATACAGATAGACTCTACGTCCCATATAAAATATCGTATAACAAAACAACCTTTGTAAGTAACTTAAACTTATATAATAAAATGTCATACCGAATTTCTTCCAAATTGTAAACAACGACCGCCCCGGGTGAACTTTTCGACTTATAAAATTGGAATGGACAGCCGCTATACGATGGGACCTATTAATCATTGTTGTGGGACGCCAACAAAGCCAGCTTCAAAGTTTTACTGACTATGTTAGTTTCTAAGCATATTTATTTTGTTTACCATATTTTTTTCTCTTCCGTATGGCATAGGTTAATAGCATTTATTTTTTTTTTGCTTCACACTGTATCCAGCATATAATAGGGTAGGTATAGTGTTAAGACACTCCGTTTTCCACTTTCTGCCCAATATTAGGGGCATTGCGTGTTGAGTGGTGGAACTCAACGCCACATTTCAGAGTAGAATAATAAAAATATTTCATTCCCTCGAATAAGAATTGAACCTACAAACATCAGTTACATGCAATTTGGCGTCTTTATTATAATATCTGAATAATTTATCAATAATTATGATGTATTTGATCAATGCCAAAGTTGTATTATCATAATTAATTTACTTATCTAGTTAGTAATTCCAAATTATATCTGTTTAGAGGTCATTGCGTCGCGTCGTGGCTTATCATTACAGCATACTGACTGTAATGATGATGACTAGATAAAGATTGATACGATTCCCACTCACGGGAATAAATATTTTTTTCCGTACTTTTTTATTTATTGCACAAAAGCAAAAACTTTTAAACGTTAATAAAATGAAAAACAAGAATTTTACACTTAATATGAATATTAATTACAGAAAATGCTATATACAAGACAATATTATTGTGGCGTTAAGTTCCGCTAGTTAAGACACAAGAATTCATTAGAATTCTTTTCTTTTATAACGGCAACAGGTAGAGGCTTGAAATATTCACAGAATATTTATTTATATATACATTCACTTTAAAAATAAATAATAATACCGAATGCACCATCCACGTTCGTCTGTAATGAGACTAGTATCCCGCGTAAGTGTGGAGGTCGGGGCTTTTTGAATGTCAAGAATCACCATAACCACGAGGCATGCAGTCTTAGAGAATATTTTGGATGTGGTAACAGACAAAGGCCTTACTCCTCTTTCCTTGGGCAAAGAGAACTGGCGTAGGCCTGTAGTACTTACTGTCTGGAAAAGTAAGGAGCTGCATAGTAGATTTCATAGAGCCCTAGTAGGCCCGGACGTGGATACTGCTTTTTCGTTATCTTGGTTACAATTCGGGGATCTTTTCGAGAAAATTGAAGATTTTGTCTCGTGCCCTATTATCTACTAGTTATTCCCCAGTCGACAGTGTCTGTTTATACTAAGGGATTTCACTCTATACTCGAAATATATGGAAATATATTTAGGCGTCGATTATTAACGCGTAATTTAAACAAAGGAGGCTGGCGAACTAAAGCCGAGCACAAGTGTGCAAATGTAAATGCTACGGTTGTGGGTTCCATTCCCACTTGGAAAAATGAAATATTTTATATTTTCATTACTTTGCCCTGGCAACGGCAAAATACGGCGCTAAGTTCCGCCACTCATAAACAGAATTTCCAACTATTAAGGCCTTATTGCATTCTCGCCCGGGAAATGAATATAGTTAATTTATTTTCGTTTCCCCGTTCTAGTTCTAGGTTTCCTCTTCCTACCCTGATATACGAAATAAAATATACAACTGCTTTTTTTGCACTATAAATCTGCTTCACGTTGTATACCGCACACAGCAGGGTATGTAGAGGGAACCTAGTGTTAGAACACTACGTCCTCCACTTTCCGCCGAATTCAGGAGGCATTACGTGCTGAGTAGCGGAACTCAACGCCGCGCTTTTTCTCGATACCAAAGCGAACATATGAAAATATAAATAAAAAAAAATATTTCTATTCCTCGAGTGAGAATCGAATCCACAACCAGCAGCTTTTATAGTCACACTTTGTGCCCCTGCGCCACGACTGGCGTCTTTTGCATTTTTTGCACTATATATAACAAATATTGACCACAAACAAAACTTTAGTCAATCTTATAAAATTAACCTTTGGCCTCTAGAGTCACTATTTTTCTTAATTTGTGTCACTAATATGATCACTAACGTCTACTTTGTTAACACAGTACAAAGTGACCTTTACATATAGGGACCTAATATTAGAACTATTCAAGCGTAAGGCAAGCATTAGATTGAGTGCTCAATGAAGGATGTAAATGGACATTACCATTATATTTGGCACACGTCGTTTTCGCAGTGGAATGTCTAAATATGACTGTTGCACTTGAAGAAATTATTCTGAAATTATTTTTATTTACCCTTTCTAGTGGACAAAGCACAGCGCTGAGTTCCGCCGCTGAACTGGTATTGTCCAGAACGTTAGGCCGAAAGTAGAGAACGAAGAATTTTTTGTGTAGAGATTTTCTTATCTGCTTCACGCTGTATTCCGCTCAAAGAAGGATAGGCGGAGGGACAGGTTGTCTCTGCCTACCCTTAGCGTAGCATAGTGCTAAGACGCTCCGTTCCCATTAAACTTTCCGCCGAATTGCGGAGGCATTGCATGTTGAATGGTGGAACTCAACACCGCGCTTTGCCTTGACCTAAACCAGACCTCGATCAGAGCGATCAAATGAATATATAAATATTTTAAAATATCGGAAAGTTGGATACGAAAGAGTCGTGATGGGAATTGGAATATCTTAACACTAGGTTCCCGGGTTACCTCTGATACTAAATACAGAATATAGCGTGAAATTGAAAAAAAAATACAATAAAGATATGTTGTATAGTTATATTATTTTTTATATCTATTCAATTTAATGCTTGCCTTTCACTTGATTGATTTTGTATTAGTTCCCTATAAGTAAAGGTTGCTTTATACTCACTGTGTTAATAAGACGTTATAGAAGATCGATGTACCGACAAAATCAATTACTTTAAGTTAGTAATATATTTTTAACTTCACGCTATATTCTGTATATAAAAGGGTATACAGGGGGAACCTAGTCTTAACACTTCGTTCTCTAATTTCGGAGTCTGAATTCTGGAGCATTGTGGGTTGAGGGGTAGAAGCTTTCTATATTTCTTTCATTTTTAGAATGGAATAGACAGTGAATTGGTAGCCAAATTTGCTCAACGCCGTGCTTTGTCAACAAGTCAATAACAAGAAAAAATGATTGAACAAAAAGGACCGAATCCAAGACTACAGACAGACACACGCGGTTCCACAATCACCAACCTGCCACGACGGCCTCAAATACTGACGGCCTTTTATCTGACTGCGGCAAACCCTAAAAGATGGGATTACATTTTTAGTGCGTATGCATGTATATATATATATATATATATATATATGTACGCGCGCCTTGTTCCCTTGTAACTGTTGAACCAGTGAACCGATTTTAATATCCATACTAACATCATGTCCTCTCGGTTTTTTAGATGTGAAGTTAAATAAATAAATATATTGGCGTCCACTATATTGTGTTTTATCACTCAAACGATATATTTCAAAAACTGGGTAGAAATTGGGGAACGGTTCCCTTAACCCTAGGTTCCCTTTGGCTACATTGATATATGCTAATACAGCGTGAAGCTGCCTGCTTCCGTCAAAATTTATCATCAATCCTTATTACCATTTATACCTTCATATATCGCGTAAAATCTTCACATTACAGCGCACATGTAATTTTCTTGAATCAATTGCATTATTGAAATGTGATACCCTATAAGAGTGTCGAGTAATATTTACATAGCATAAACCAATTTTAGCTATAATTTTTTTTGTTCAGACAATTTTTGGATGCGAAATACGCTTATTATATTTTACTTCCTATGCCTACAAAGGAAAATCTTTGCTTTTTTATACAGAGATTTTTTATAAATTTCGCCTAAATTATGAACATTTAGTGAGAAATTATACTTTTTATAAAATACAACTGGCATAGACATATGTTGTGATTGGGATGAATATAATTCAGTTTCAGCTATAAAGTTAAAAAATTAAGTTTGAAGCGACATGACACTATGCTCCATTCACATACTCTCTAACATGCGTCAAACTAAAAAAAATCAGCACTAAAACGTTAGAAAAATGAGATTTCACTTAGTAAGCTGTAAACTTCGATATACTCGTATTGTACCAGATGTTCAAAATATTTTCCTTTGGCTGGGTATTAATAAAGTTTGCTCAAGTTATAAATAATGGTTCTTAGATATCTACTAAAAATATAACATTCTGTTTAAATTCTGTGCGTCCAGACAAAAAGTTATAACCGCCTGGCATCAACTTCTCGCTATATCCCACATACACACAGCAAGATAGGTAAAGGGAACCTAGTGTTAAGACACTCCATTCCCCACTTTCCGCCGAGTTCTGGAGGCATTGCGTGTAGAGTGGCGGAACTCAACGTCGCGCTTTGCCTCGACACCATAAATAAAATAAAATTTAAGTAAATAGTTTATTTCCTCGAGTGGGGATTGAATCCACAACCAGCCGCGTTTACAATCAAACACATGTGCCACTGCGCCACGACCGGCCTCAGTTCTCTTACATAGTAAAATATTTATATTTAAATTCGCTAGCTACTTAGCTTATGGGCTGTTGTAGCACAGTGGTATAACATCTGAGTGTACAACGCTACAGTTTTGGTTTCTATTCCCATTTCGGGGAAATTAATTATTTTCACTTCATAGGAATACAGCGTGGAACTAATACTATCGGCTACGCTCGCGTAGTCTATATGATTATGACTGTAAGACTATCTAAAATAAAAAGTTTATTTTATTTGAACAGTAGTTTATGATTAGCGTGTTCAGACAAACAAATTCTTCAATTCTATAATATCAGTATAGATTATGAAGCAACTCAAAAGATATACAGGCAAAGTCGAACACAATAGCTTGTCAATCAGAGCCTCGAGATTGTTCGTCGTATCGTAAAAGGATTTCACTGATTGACTCCGAATCAACGTTTTTCTTGGTTCTTTTCCTCATTTCTTTTTCTTGTCTTCTATTTCATCAATATTTATAATATTTTTGCATTTTATTCTTTTCTTCGAAACAACTCATAAATATTCAATTTTCTGAAAAATATAGACAAGTATGTAATGGAAAATAAATATAAGTACGATGGTGATCCCAGGGCTCCCAGATCTACATCATTTTAGCAAAGCTAATATTTTGAAAATTATTAATCTAATTATTAATAGATAACACGGTATTCGTACTTCCTAACTTGAAGTTTGGGCCCATTCAGAGGTAGCGCCAACTAAAAGTACACAAAATTCACTTTCACCTTATAGTCAAAGAGGTATTTAAATGTTTCTAAGAATAATGTAAAAAAATATATTTATTATTACCAGACCCTTTACGTGGAGCTTTTACTCCCGTCTCGTTGTTTAAAATTAAAAATACGTTATACTAGCAAGTTTAGCTAAATTTTACATATATTATTTACGGTACAATTTAAGCGCGGCATTGAGTTCGCCACTCAGCACGCAATACCTCCAGAATTTGGCGGAAAGTGAAGAACAGAGTGTCTTAACGCTAGGTTCCCTCTACCTACCCCGATGCGTGTGGGATACAGCGTGAAGCTGATTAAATTTAATTTAAAACCCCTAACAAGCAGCAAGACCAATTTAATGGGCCAATTTTTCTACCAGATGCGACAATATTTCTATAATTATATTGCAAGTGCCTGGAAAAATGCTCATGTGAAGCACCAGCACTCTGTGTCCTGAAAATAATGAGTGCTAGAAGAAATAGCGCTACATCCAAAAGGGCCCAACTTGGAAGTTAGTGAGTACGCATACTGTCTTAATTATATATGTATTACACTCTTCAATCAACAACAAACAATCTTAAAAATTTCAGCTTTAAAAATGACGTAGGTATGAGGGCCCTGGGATCTCAGTCTGTTAGTTTATTTAGCTAATAATAAGGCTCGCGTGCTGATTTAATTTTTGAAACTTAAAGCCATGCTTGGTCTACCAGAACTGAGTAATGCAAATAACTCGAACCCATACCCGTCACTTTTGCAGTCATACCGTAGTCGACATGTTCATTCAATATTTATTTTCCGAAGTAAACACTGAGCTTGGTTTAACAGAGCGGGTAAATAAAATTAAATCATTCTGCCTAATCTAGTTTGAACCCACAACCGTCGTTTTTGCACTCAGACATTGTCACATTGCACAACAACAACTAATACATATATCGAATAGTCAACATATTTCGTTAAATAATAGTTTTAGCGGTATTAGAATCAGATCTACAACCGTTGCTTTCGCCGTCACTGTACCAAAACTACCTTATATATTATTTTATAGATTGACGCTATATCCCGCACATAAAAGGGTAGCCAAAGAGAACCTGGGAACCATTAAGACATTAAAAACCGAATTCTTGAGGTACTCCCTCCGCAGAATTCAATCAGAGCGGGGAAATGAAAATATTGAATATTACCTCGAGTGGGAATCGAGCTTGCAACCGTCAGAGTCAATTATAAATACTTATTTAATCAACATATATGGTTCATAACAGTGTTTCCATTGACATTTCTTTCAATTTAGTTCAATAGGCAGTTGCTACCTATTCCCGTTATATACGTATTATATGAGTGTATGTAGAAGACATTCTTACAATGGTAACCTAGAATAAAGCCGCTTTATTTCATTTTCTATTATTTCTCTCATGTATTGTATTATTCGGATATAGCAATTATTATTATGTATTGATGATTCTAATTCTAATTGAAGTTTTTGAAAATATAAGATACCAGTGAAGATGGAGTGGATTTCAACCTGGTACTGGTGCATACGTACTGGTATACCTTACATATTTTTTAGCTTCACGCTGTATCCCGCATATAGCAGAGTAAGCAGAGGGAACTTAGTTTAAAGACATTCCGTTACCCCCTTTTCCGATTTTCGAGACATTGCGGATTTAAGTGTAAGTAGCCTAGGAGTAATAATAATTCAAAATAAATATTATTTTATATTTCTTCTCTAAAGTCATGAAAAGTGTCACATCTGCTTTCAACGAATGCTTTTCAAGAATTTTCAATACAAAATTTATAGCTTATACTTTACTTTATATGATATTTTGATACGAAATACCTACGTAAATTTTGCAGGAACACTACTTTTCAAGAATTTTTCTTATAAATTTTATGATGTTTTTACTTAAACCCTTTTCTTTTCATAACATAAATAGCATTTTCTCATATTAAATAAAAATTCTTTGTAACTTTTTTTTAGCTCCATTCTCTATCCCGTATTTAGTCCCTTCTAAAGAGAAGCAACCTAAAAGATAACAACGTATTTTTATTAAAAATCTAAATAATACACACCGAGTAATTTATTCGAAATTATTTTGTACGAAAAAATACGTAGATATTAACATATATTAAGGACGCTTGAAACAATTATTTTGATAAAAAAAATATTTTTGCATAAATTTGTGTGTCAGTTTTCTTTTTCATTTAAGGTTAAAATTATTTCCCCGAGAGAAAATCGAACCCACAACCGTCACATTTACAGTCGCACGCTTGTGTCTCTGGGCTACAACTATATTTTATTACTGTCTAATATATATTTATTTCGGATCGGTGTCTGTACATGAAAGATATATGCATAAGAAAAAATGTTATTAGGTGTCTTTGTTAATATAATGAAACACAATATTATGATTTTTAAAATGTTTGTCTTTTTTGTCGGTTTGTCTGTGCGTTTGTTCACGCTAATCTCAAAATTGGCTAAATCAATTAAAATTCGTTATTGAATTTTGATAAGTTTTTGATAACATATAAGGTTAATTATATTACAATCGGTTTATAAATAAAAAAGTTATCACAAGTTAAAGTATTCAGTACGACAAATTTGCTCATTGCTATAACAGTTATTTTCTCCAACTGTTTTAGTGAATTGTCTGAATCTTTAGCGTTCACTTTGTATGATCGTTGCTTTTACACCGAGATTTCAAGATTTTGGATCAGGATCAGAGTTCGCGGAAAAAACTGCGCATACCCTGTACGCGTACTCACCGTCGATCTAAATACCGTATAACTAAATATTTTTCTTTAAATACAATAAATTTTAGGAGCAAAATCAAATAAATTCCCAAAAGACCTAAATTACGTAATGAAGCTGTCATAGCGCAGTGGCACAAGGATGAGACTATAAACGCGACGGTTGTGGGTTCAGTTTTTACTCGGGGTAATTAATTATAACTTATTAATATTTTCATTTCTTCGCTTTGGTAAGAAGACAAAGTTTGAGTTTTTTTTTTGAATTCCGCCAATCAATACTCGATACCTTGAAAATTAAGTTAGTTAACTTTCATTCAGGTTCCTCATCCCAATCACTATCCTGAAATTGGTACAGAACCGGTAAATACCTGTGGGCGAGTCCGGCTCACGCGTGGCCGGTTTTTTCTTAAATACTCTTAAATAAACATTCGTATATTTCAAGCGGACGTAGCCACACGTTATTACTTACTTACTAAAACTCTGTAATAATAAATATCCTGAATAAGCATCGAATCAAATCTGTAAACGATAAATTGTATCCCGCATTTAGCATGATAAGCAGAGAGACATTAGTGTTAGACACTCCATTCTGCACTCTATGCCCAAGCCTTATATTATAAAATAAATATTTCATACCAAATCAAACAGAATAAACACTTAAGTTTATACGTACAAGTTGTAGATGAGTTATAGCTAAAACTTTTCCCTCGACGCTGCAATGAGAACTTAAATAGAATTCCAGTTAAATATTACATGTACATTCAATATAACATAGATATAACAGTTGCTAGTGGTAAGTTTGAATTTTTAATTTCACGCTGTATCCCGCACAAAGCAGGATAGGTAGAGGGAAACTTGGAATCTTGTTAAGACACTCTCGTTCCCTACTTTCCGCCGAATTCTTGAGGCGTGTTGAGTGACGGAACTCAACGCGGCGCTTTGTCCTGTTACCAGAGCAAGAAAATGAAAATATAGTATTTCATATTCTCAAGTGGGAATCGAACCCACAAACTGTCACGTTTATTATCGCACGCTTGTTCCCCGCGTCACGACTAGCCTCGAAGTCTTTAGTTTTATTTTAAGTGTTTAATTTTATATACTTATATACATACATTTGAGGAGATTATGACGCAGGGGCACGATGTTTGACTTTAAACGACGGTTTTGGGTTCGATTTCCATTTAAGAGAAAGAATTATTTTTACTATTACAAGTAACAGACAGAACGTAACGAACGGAGTATTTTAACACTATTCTGCTATATACTTAGAGTTAGAAAAAGAAATACAGTGTAAGTACATAAAATAATTCACAAGGGTCCACAGTATATAATTTTACGATATGATCTTAAATATACTTTGTTTTATGACGGGATGAAGCAATATTATTTCTTTATAGTCACTTTATGACTTAAAGCTTATAATCTGGGAACGTATTATCTAGGCTCTAGAGATGGGACTAAAAAGATAGATATAGGGCCCTCAAGTGCTTAATTTTACGACAAAATTCAACTTTATTATATTATTTTAAATTATAATTAGTTTTTTTTGTCTTTTTCTCCTTTTTTTGTCTTCTACTTCTCGCTGTATCCCGCACATAGAAGTATAGGTAGAGGTAACTGATTGTTAACACTCCGTTCTCTGTTCTTCGCTCAATTTTCGAAACATTTTGTGTTGGGTGGGGGAACTAAACTCTGTGTTATGTCTTATTGCCAGAGTAAGGAAATAAAAAATATTCATTTCATCAAGCGGAAAACGTTTAACGTTTGTAAAATTTTTATATAACTTATATCTAATACAGGTAATACGCGAGTATAAGAAATAAAAAAAGATAACAACCGATATTTGAATATATTTCGAAAATTTCATAATATTATTTGTATTAACACACTTGCTTTTTTAAAAACTCGTTCCAAATCCAAAACTGTAAATACAAAAAAATATGCACTACGCAAAAATCAAACCTAGTCCCATCAATCCTCAAACTTATACTTTTAGAAAATAAAAGATAAAGGTTACAAGATAGAGATGATACTTAGATTTGTAAACAAAATGAACAAATGTTTCGAATGGAAAAAACATGAAATTCGGTATTTCTTAGTACATTCTCCCTCGAGCGTTGCTCAATTGTATCAGACCTATATGAAGTCGTCTCTTGAGAAAACGTTTATACAATAGCACTTTTGTCGAAGTTATTTATTTATATGAAAAATGAAAATTACTAAGTAAATGTAACGTACATACAAAATCTAATTTGTATTAAGATTAAGCTAAAGATAGCGTAAATATTCTTTTTATACTATATTTAGATTTCTGTTTTTATTTATTTTTTTATATTATTGTGGCCAGGCGGAAAAGCGTGGGATTATAAACGCGACGGTTGTGGGTTAAGTTCCTACTCGAGGGTATCATTTTTTTAAATATTTTCATTTCCTTGCTCTGGTAACAAGGCAAACACGCAATACCTCCATAAATTAGTGGAAAGTGGGGAACAGAAGTGTCTGATTGGGAACGGAGAGTCTTAGCATTAGGTTCCCAGGTTTCCCCTGCTATGTGAAGCTAAAAAACATATACTATAGCTAACACAGCTAGCGCTACAGTTAGCTTTTATGGCAGTTTCACACCCGCGGTCGAATAGAAACATAAGAGTTGTGTGTGACACATTCTAAGTGCTCTGGCCGCAGTGTCGAAACATTTTACGTGTGTATGTGTGATAACGGCCTTCCTCAATAAATTGACTATCCTATTTTTTTTATTATTTCAGTTTTCTCAGTTTTATAAACGATGAGTATAAGTGGTCAGAAAGTGTAAGTAATGATTACAGAGTTCTCTTTATCTCAATAGCGAGCGAAATGAACAAAAAAATAAATAAATCGTTTTTTTTTTATAATTTAATGTTATAGCTGCACAATCTCAATTCTGTAAGCACGTGGAGCAAATCGCTTGGAGTGTCAATAAATGCAAGTAAATCTCTTTAGTAGTCTTCAGCAAATATTGAAAATCTCTCTGTCATCCCTGTATCCTGTAATGTTTTCGGACCTAAATTAAATTTTCGTTAAGAACTAAGGCATTATGATGAATAGCTTATTTAATTCATTATTTTTTGCTGTGATTTAACCGATTGAGAAGATGGTAAAAACTCCTTCCAATAAAATCTAAAATATGTCTTGCCCAAATTCTTCTCTTTCCTCTTCTTGATTACACCGATACTGGCTGTTGTAATCTCCATCAAATTCTTCTCAACAAATGGGATCGTCTGTAAAATATGGCCATTCGGTTTATATTTTTATTTAAAAAAGTTGACCATATTACATGTCATAGGATCCAACTCAAATGGCTCACTATCAGATACATCAGATCTCCACATACTTTCACTCCTTTACATAATCCCGTTCCATCCCTGCACCCCAGAATAATTCAAAACAAGGTTTAGTTTTCTCGGCTCTAACCATTTTTTCAATCTCACATCACAGAGCGATAATAGATTAGATAGATTAGAATTTCCAATGAGCCGCATGCAAACATATGGAGACTCCTTTACGGTTAAAGCTGCTGTCCTTTGGATATTGTTTCCGCGGGAAATACGTGAGGCTAAATCTGTTAACATATTTAAGAGTGTCAATTCTACTTTATTACTTCCTTTCGCTATATACATAAACAATAATTATACATACAAGTAAATATAAAGTAATATTTACTTTAAAAATTTAAATAAGCTTCACGCTTTAGTACCCCGCACACAGCAGGGTAGCCAGAGGGAACCTAAGACACTCCGTTCCCCCATTTCTGCCGAATTCGTTCAGGAATCGCGTGTTGAGTGGCAGTACTCAACGCCGCGCTTTGCCTCGACATCAGAGCGAAGAAATGGAAGTATAAATTTAAGTAAATAAATCATCTCCTCGAGTGGGGATCGAACCCACAATCAGTTGGTTTTACAGTCACACTTTGTGCCGCTGCGCCACGACTGGCCTCAAATATTTACTTGTATGTATAATTAATTATTGTTTATGTAAGTTTATATTTTATATTTATTTATTTTGTTCTATTTGTTTTATATAAGAAAACTATTATGTAATATATAGAATTTAACTTTCAAGTAAGTTTATTTATACATACTTAGTGACCATTTGTACACCAATCTAAAATGCTGTGTTTTCTGATCTTTTTACAATATGTTTTGCCTGGAAGAGAACACCTGTGGTGATAAGGCCTTAATGCTTTTCTTTCTTGTTTTTTTTTCTATATATATTTGTTTCGAATACTTAAAATTTAGAACAATGTAGATTTCCATTCTCAGAGCTGGGGCTTGCAACCCCAATGTAGCTTTTCGTTGTCCGTGGTGAATTCGTCCGTGGTTCTAGAAATAAAGTCATAATAGTTTTAGATAGACTCTATTTTCTAAGAAAAATAAGAGATTTCGCTGTTTTACTTTCCGCTCCTTAATAAAAGAATCGAATCCCAGACTTCTTCATCATTCAACATCTTTCCTTACAACAACTGCTAGGAGTACATATTTACTAAAACGTTCCAAATAACTTATCTTTCACTCGATCTTTAATATTACTATAATAACTGAACGCTATAAGGCAGAAAACTAAACTTGAACAAAATAACTTTTGAGTAATGGTCGTTTTAGGTAGTGCGCTTAATACGTGACGGTGAAATCGTATTTTCTTGTCATCATTACTCACGTTCGTTGGCTTTATAGCTTCTTTAGATTTTGTTGATTTTACCTTAAAAAGTTGTAGAAAATATAAAAAATATTGTTATTTTACGGTGTATCATTTTTCGCCCAATTTTCCCAGTTATTGCATGTTGAGTGGCAGAACTCAACGCTGCGCGTTTGGCTCGATACCACAGCAAAAAAATTTAAATATAAAAAAAATCAGCTTCACGCTGTATCCCACACACAGCAGGGTAGGCAGAGGGAACCTAGTATTAAGACACTCCGTTCCGTTCCCCACTTTCTGCCGAATTCTGGGGGCGCGTGTCGAGTGACAGAACTCAACGCCGCGCTTTTCCTTAAAATATTAATAAATAATAGTTTATTATCCCGAGTGGCAACCGTCGCGTCACACACCAAGTCCCTGCGCCATGCCGGCCTCAAAATAATCATGGAATTGAAATAAAATTTACATTTTAACCCTTCAATTGAAATAAAAAGTATATTTTAACCCTTCATTTGGCATTGAATAAAGGGAACCTTGGAAGAACCTCATGCTCACGTTATCATTCAGCAACGAACACGTAACTTTTAAGCAAATTGCAATATAATGGCTCAAAAAAAGGAAAAACTCGCCTAATGTTTTCAGAATGCAATAGTATATAAATGAAATGTGTTTTTATTCATTTTATAACTCTAGCTAAAATATATGACGGCTTAATGATTTTTAATATTGTTTGTTTCTTCTATTTCGTACTTTAAACAAAAAAAGAAACCCTCAGAATTATTTTGTTGGCCTTCTGTCTGTCTGTTAAAATCACGTAGAGGTGAGGAGAGAGTAAAAAAGTGACACTACTCTCTTACTCTCTCTTTCCCTCCAAAAATAATAAGATATTTTTATAACTAAACACTACAACACCTATTTATAGTAGTACTGAAATAGTCAACAGGAACAAGCTTTGACCTCGCACGCTATGCCCTTGACGTGACCTTACACCTTACGTTGTTGTTCAAAGTTTTACTTAAAAACACATTTTTCCTAATTACCAGATTAATTTTGAGATAACGCTTGTTAAACTTTACTAAATGGAAAAGCGATAAGGATATATAAGATATGGCGATAAGAAATGTGTTTTAAATATTAATTTATGCATTTTTTTAAAAGACGTCGTGGCTTTTTGGGACAGTGTGCGTGTAATGTGTGTAAATGACAGCTGTGGGTTCGATTTTCACTCAGGGGAATAGGTATTTTTAATTTTCTATTCCAAGAAGACTAAGTTCAGCATTGAGTTCCGCCACTCCACTCTAGATGTCTTAAATTCTGAAGGAGAATGAAAAACAAGTTTTCGTAACATTATATTTTCTTTGGATACTCATATAGATTTCTATACGAGATAAAGTTTGAAATTGTAAAAAAATACTACCTATGAATGTAGAAAAAATTGATCGATATTAAGATGTTACGAATCGTGTGAGTTTCAAGAACTATAAATTAGATTAACATGCGAGAAAGTTCACGAAAAGTTACTTATCAGAACGTTATTTGTGCCATATGGGATATATAAAAATATATTCTTAATGAATCTATGCTTCTATACTATACTAACTAATATTGTTTTTTTTGCTTAACACTCTATATACGGGACATAGAAGGGAAGGCAGAAGAAATCTGGCAACCTAGTATTAAAATTGTGGCGACTTTTCAAGCGGACACGCATATTCACCCGCAGAGACAGAAAGAGCGAGATCTGTTGGTCGAAGTACCTGCGGAGATGTTGTCTTGTCTTGCATTTACTTTTTGCTTAGTATACAGGCAGTGAGTTGCTTTCAGCAATTGTCTGCATAAGCTCCTCTCCAGCCAGTATGGTCTCCTCAGAAAAGGGTCTTTGGTGTAGAGTGATTCGTAGGTCGAAAGCAGCTAAGCAGACCGATCCTCAAGACTCGGGATGTACAAGCACCGACAGCCGCGAAGTTTGTGCTTACGAGCTGATTTCCAAATAATATCCACAAATAAATTGTAGTCCTGTGGGGTTGGTTCTACATTTATCAGACTCCACGTACTCAAAAAAGTGGGAGACCTTTCTGAAATTAAAAAAACTTCTAAAGTGCAGTATAACAGGACTTATCGCTGCTTGAATTTGACAGGAAATTAAAGGCAAAAGCTAGTAAATATCTAAAAAGAATCTCATCCATTGAAACGGTAAAAGAAAATATATTTAAGTCGTAAAAACAAATGAAATTAGCGTTGAAGCGGGAACTTTAGGTTAACCGAATTAACGTCAAGGGCAGTGTGTTCAACTCGCCAAAGGTCAAGAGAATGCCGAATTTGCTATTATATGAGAAACTTTAGGAAAATTATGTACGTGTAAATTGATTAAATGGACATATGTATGTATTTCTCAAAAAATATATTGTATTTTGATTTTCAGCTTCACGTTTTATCCCGCATATAGCAGGGTAGACAGATGGAACTAAGTGTCACGACACTTCACTTTTCGCCATATTTGAACTTTTTATTAAGCTTTCATTTATGTTTAATGTGACATATTTACTTATTTACTGTATTTTTTCGAAGAAAGCGGAAACAACCCTCCATTAGTGTTTTCGTACTCCATTCATCCACTTTCCGCATAATTTTTAGATATTAAGCTTTGTTTAGTGAAGACCTACTTGTGAATTTAGTTAGTAAGCGAAGCGATCAAGAGGCGTGAAGCTAAAAAAATGAAATAAAAATATACTATCAATAAAATCAATTTATTTCATTAAAAAACCACAAGAAAAAAGCAAAAACTCACGCGACTTAAGTTTTTAATAAGTAAAATACTTGAAGAAGAAAAAGAATAACGAAAAACAAGTAATGCGCGAGGCGAGAATTGAAAAAAGTATTAAAAGTATACAATACTTCGTTAAGACTCTTATAAGCTCTGTTTTAAACAGCTCTCTTCATACAAAATGTATATGATACTTAAGTTGAGGTTTAAGGAAAGATCGACTTATTTAAAAAGTATTTTACACATTTTTAGGGTTCAGTACCGCAAAAGTCCTAATTAACGGAACCCTTGTAGGATCACTTTGTTGTCCGTATGTTCATCTGTCAAGACTGTTTATCTCGAGATCGCGTAGACATGTCAAACTGAAATCTATATGAGATACATAAATCTGTGGGGCCTTGAAGCAAAAAATAAACGAAAAAAATTGAGTTTCTAAACCAACGCAATCAAAACATTCAATCGAAAGAACGAATATTTATGCATCACTTTTGCTGCATTTTGTGTGGAATTCGTTGCGAAATAAAAACATATAGGGATATATATAACTTCCTGTCGACGTACAGTTATGAATTTTGGTACAAAGTGAAAACTTACAATACAAATAAAGGAAAAAAAATGAAAAATCAAAATTAATAAATATTTCATGGAAAAAGATCGTTACAAACTTATATTTGTAGTTCATTTCATACAAGATGACTGCAAATATAAATTTGTGAATAAGTTGGCCTAAATTCTGAAATTGGTACGGAAGCCTCGGTGGGCGAATACGACTCACTCTTGACCAGTTAAGTTTAAATGTAATTAGATTTTTCAGGATTAGATTTAAAGTGAATTTGTACGCGGTAGAAATGGGAGCGGAAGGTATAATAGCGAAACCTCTTTATAGTTTGCTAAAAGATCATGCCCTATCATCAATTAATTCCTAGAAAGTACTTCAAACACAGGACATCATAGCCATTAATTTTTAACCTATATAAAAATATATATACATGGTGATATTTCTGCATAAGAGCTTCAACCCCTTGAACCTACACTCGAGTGGCATGACCCAAGCACTGCTCTAAGATACTCACGCTGCATCGAGAAGAGCATCATCACATACACCTGGTGGATCTATGGAATTCCAATTAGTTTCTTCTTTTTACAGCTACCACGTAAGGATGAAAAAAATTCAATTTAAAATACCCTTAATCAAAATAATTCGCTCCCCCAAATGGGGATTAAACCCACTTTTACCGTGTTTGCAGTCAGCGTCTGACTGTTTTTAAAATTTGCCTTAGAAAGTTAATACATAATAGTAATGTATCATACAATAAATATCAAAGAAAAATGAACGCAAGTCACGTACAAACATACTTAACGTCCTAACTTCATTTGTATTGGATCATCTAAACTTGTATGAAGCCGAAGTTAGAGCCAGTTTGGTGTAGTCAAGAGAAACTTAATCGATTTTGAAACTAAGATTCATAAGCTATCCCAGTCTATAATTATAACCTGAGTTAAGTTTTATATATACATAGGTTCCCAGATATCTATACTAACATTGTAAAATTGAAGAATTTGCTCAGTTGAACTAGCTAATCTAAAGAAGAAAGTAGTGGTTCGAAAAAAAACGTTTTATATTGGAAAGACCATTAATGGTCTTTCCAATATAAACGAGGCCAGTCGAGGCCAGTCATGGCGCAGCGGCACAAAGTGTGACTGTAAAACCGATTGGTTGTGGGTTCAATTCCCACTCGAGGAGATGAAATAATTATTTAAATTTATATTTCCATTTCTTCGCTCTGGTGTCGAGGTCAAGCGCGTCGTTGAGTTCTGCCACTCAACATGCAATGCCTCCAGAATTCGGCACAAAGTGGGGAACGGAGTGTCTTAACACTAGGTTCCCTCTGCCTACCCTGCAGTGTGCGGGATACAGCGTGAAGCTGATTTATTTATTTTATTTTTTTTATTAATGGTAATTCATATTCGACCTAGCGGGCGAAGACGCAAACAATAGTTAGTTTTATTACATTTAGGATTTGTTATTATTACTATCAGTAATCACTTCTTTCTATCCTTTCGTTCTTTTCTAATTTCTGATGAACCACCGAAAATCGCTAAACATTAATGGCATGAAATCGATAGGTACTGAGGCTACTGGTGGATACTGAGTATCTCCTATCCATAGATTATTGTTAATAAGTCAATCGATATTTACCCTATATAATAACAGACACCTGCCTTTGAAATGTTTAACCAGTAATATTCTTACTATATTTATTATTTTCATTTCTTCGCTCTGGTGTCGAGGCAAAGCAAGTTGCAATGTCTCCTGAATTCAGCGGAAAGTAGGGAACGGAGTGTCTTAAAACTAGGATACAGCGTGAAGCTGATTTAATTTCATTTTAATTCTCATACATACACGTCCATACATACAAAAAAAAAGGATTATAAAGAATATCAGAAACGTTCCAATTGCACCACGACGCGGCCATTTTTTTTCTCTTCTAAAAAGAAAAGACTCATTCAAATCCAATGAAATGAAATGTGAAAAATTCAATTCCCGTTTGTATATTGAGATGTTAACTTTATAAATTCATGGAGCGGTGGCAGTGGGCTCAGCGATGGTTGTCAGTTCGATCTCCTGATGATTTCTTACTCGCAAGACTAAAATAAAAATAATAAAGTAGGTATTTATATATTCTCATATATTATGTCACCCACACATATATGAAATGCCACTTAAAAATCATATCAGCATTTTTTAGGATTGCGTACCTTTTAAGGAAAAAAGAAACCCTTATTCAGATTCCTTAAGAAACCCTTAGATCACTTTGTTGTCCGTCGGTCTGTCGGTCTGTCAAGAGCCTTTATCTCAGGAACGCTTAGAGATATTGAATTGACATTCAAACTATATACTCAAATCTGCGGTCCCATGATTTGCTGAAATAAAAAATATTTCTACATTTATTTAAAAAGAAAAATGGCCGTTTATATCGCAAAAAGTATTTCTACACTATCAAAGGAATCAAAATTCATAGGGTACTTCCGGTTGACCTATAATTATGAGATTTGGCAGCTAATATCTACAGGTAGTACTAGTCCAGGAAAGAAGCTGAAAATTATACATTTGTGGTTAAATGCTACAAAAAAATAATAGTAAGGTTAATCCTTAATAATGTTGAAATACGCGTTTTTTTACTATATATTATACTATTATAATAAAAATAAGTAATCAAAATTAATGAAGTTATTCAGGTTAACTTAGAATTAGGAAATTTAGCATTTGGCTGGAGGCATTGCGTGTTGAGTGGCGGAACTCATAAAAAAAAACGTTCACCATCCGACTATGCCCCATTGCACCACGACGGACACAACATATTTTTTTTATCTTCACGCTGTATCCCTCACATAGCAGGATAGGCAAATGTAATAGAAAAATATCCAGAAGCATTGCGAGTTATGTGGCGGAAACGCCGACTCCACGTCGCTCTTTGCCTCTTTACTACAGGGAAAAAAATAAAATATAAAATATTTCATTCCTCCGTGTGAGAATCGACCCCAAAACTCATGATTACAATCGCATGCTAGTGACCCTGCACCACGACCGCCTCAAAAATAATATTACAAATATTATAATAAGGAAATATAACGAATTGCTTATAACAACTGACACCTAATGAAAAAGCAAATACAAAATACTTTATTAACAAAGTCGGTAAACATCTGCTATCGACTGTGACCGTGAAATTACATTTTTAGGGTTCACAAAGGAAAAAATTAGCTAATTTCGCTTTGAAAAGACAAAGTATTTTCAACTGTACTCTCAGGCTCGTAGAGTCTAATTTACGTTGAAAAATTAAATAATTTGTCATCGGTAGAGCGGAAAGGGACAAGATTTATTATGTTCAAGATTATCCAAGTGCGAATAAAGAGGGTATGCGTTATCGCCATCGGGTGTTAGTAAAGTAAGGTAATTTGTTTAAGAGCGAAATCTCTTTTATGGCTTGGGAGTTTGATGAAATAACACTTTTGTTAAAATATTTTTTTTATTTTACTTGTTAGATACATTTTTTTAAGTTATTCTTCATTTGAAGATGTCTTTATGGTTACATATTTATTCAACTTATTTACTTACTTAACTTCACGCTGTATCTTCCTCCAGTATCTTTGATACTGTTTTTTCGAAGGTAAACCGAGGTCACCCGCTACCTTTCTTACCACTCACTTTTGACTACCTAGGCTGACTCCGCATACCCTACGAAGAGATCGCATCTCCACGGCATTCACCTTTCTTTCATTCTTCTTCTGTAATACCCACGTTTCGCTGCCGTATAACAGCGTCAGTACCAACACTGCATTGGTACAAACGCCAAACGTGCTGCTGTGCTGGCGTGTCGCCGTCTCATCAATGCAGCTAAGGCACCATTAACCCTGTTACCGGCGGCAACACGCCTTTCTGCATTTCCTCTTCTACACTCTTTTTAAAATGTATAAACACTTTAAAATTTTTAAAATAATCATATCATATATTATGAAAAGTATAAAAATTTGAGCGTAACCGGACTCAAACTCTTGTTTTTCGTCTTATGAATACCGGTCAAGCCCTGCTGCTCCTTAGTGTGGTACATTTCAGGGATTATTAAAATATCATATAAGATAGTTTAGCTATAAGACAGTTTAGCTATAGATTTCGGTTTTAATGTATATATACATATAAATACATGTTTTGTCCGTAATTATTTACATAGCTGAATGGCTTTGAAGTAATATCATAACTACACTATCGATAGCAATGCCATCTCATGTTCTCAATAATTAATATGTGATAATCAAATATCGTTAGCTTTTGTTGTTATAATACTTATAGTAACATAAATCAAATAAATCAGCTTCACGCTGTATCCCGCACATAGCAAGGTAGACAGAGGGAACCTAGTGTTAAGACACTCCATTCATTTTCCGCCGAGTTCTGGAGGCATTGTATGTTGAATGGCGGAACTCGACGCCGCGCTTTGCCTCGACACTGAAGTGAAGAAATGAAAATATAAATGTAAATAAATATTTCACTTCCTCGAATGGGGATCGAACCCCCAACCAGTCGATTTTACAGTCACACTTTATGCCTCTGCGCCACGACTGGCTAGTATTTCAATATATAAAATAATGTTTTGGGAGATTACAATTTTACTTAATACTAGTAGTTATTTGCGTGGACTTTAAGACGTAAAGCGTTAAAAATAGCTAATATTAATATCTTTTTTCGTTCTCGTAGGAATTTCGAGGAATCCTCTCTTAAACTTAACTTAAACAAAATATATTTTAGGGAGAGTAGAAGAGCACTTCTACTCTCCCTAAAATATATTTTGTTTAATTTCACATTCAGACGCAACCCGGGAACCTAATGTTAAGATACTCTGTTCCTGTTAAGGCACTTCCGTTCCCCACTTTCCATCGAATTCTGCTGGCATTGCGTGTTGAGTGGCGGAACGCCGTGCTAATGCCAGGAGCATTTCTAGCTCTCGCCAAACCTTTACTTTATATAGCGTTAGTAAGGTAAGTTTATCATTTGTTTGAACTCAACGCCTCATAGGCGTTGAGTTCCGCTACTCATCACGTAATGCAGCAAGTATTCAGCGGCAATTGGGAAACGGAAGTGTTTCAATAAAAACGGAGTGTCTTAACACTAAATTCCCAAGTTTCCTCTGTATACTCTGTTATGTACTGGACAAAGCGTAAAGATAAAAAAGAATAAAAATAATATATCAACAACAATATGTGGTTTTTCGGTCCTCAGCTGATATTAAAAACGTGACACTCGTTGCAGAACGTATAACTTGAGAGCATTTCTCGATTTCAGGAATACGAGTACATAGAGATTCTTTTCACGCCGTCGTATATTCTAAAGAGAAAATTTCCACTCTAAAATCAATCTCGCATGTCTGTGGCATCTTATCATTCATATGTATTAACAGTATGCATTTATCTATTTCTATACTAATATTATAAAGAAAAGCTCAAGAGTATGTTCGTTTCAACGCACTAATCTCAGGAACTACTTGTTCAAAATTAAAAATATTTCGTTTATAGACTATCTATAGTACATTTCTCGAAGACAGCTATAGGCTATTTAACATCACAATAAATTGTTTTGATATCACCCCTTTGGTCACAATTATCTTCGACACTTAAGACGCAAGATAATATATGGAGGAGGTAATGAATTACTGGGGGGGAGGCTCTAGTTAATAACCCAAAATCTCAGGGCCCCCAGACCTACGTCATTTTAAAAAAGCTGAATTTTGGAAGACTATTAATCTAATAATTTTAAACAACCTTTAGGATGTCTGGCAGGAGTAAATACCCACGTAAAGGGTCTGGTAATAATTAATATATATATTTTATATTATTTTTAAATTAAATCAAATCAGCATCACGTTTCCACGAGTGGAGATCGAACCCACAACCGACACGTTACAGTCACACCCTTGTGCCCCTGGGCCACGGCCGGGCCTCATACACACATTATTTTTAACATGTTTTTAAATACTAGCGTTTCTACATTAACGTAGGTGAGCGAGTACTTTAAGTTGGCGGTACCTCTGAAAGGGCCCCATTTTGAAGTTAGTAACTACGCATACTATATTAAGTACATATTAATCCACAAAATTACAGCTTTGCTAAAATGATGTAGGTATGGGGGGCTTGGGATCTCAGTCTATAACTATTTATACGTATTAACTAACTATTTATACTATTTATACGTGGGATCTCAGTCTATAACTATTTATACGTATTTACTGTTTTTAGGTGTCGACGTATATTTAAGATATTTGTAAGATATTTGTATGTTTTAGGAATTTGTATTATTAATTGAGTTAAATACTGATCCAAAACTATCATGGTTGTAGGTTAACAGCGTCACAGCGGCTGACTGTAAATGCTCCGAATGTGAGTTCAATTCCCAGTCGGGAGAATGAAATATTTTCATTTCTTCGCTCTTAAAAAAAGCGACCCAAGCATAAAGTGTTGATATTTTATCAAATTCGTTACAGTAGTTTTTTCAAATACTTATCTAACTCATTATAATTGACAGATATTTAAAGGTATTTTTTATAGTGTTTATAAACTTACAATTATACAGACAATGTGATGCCACTTTCACTAAAATCAGCTTCACGCTGTATCCCGCACACAGCAGGGTAGGCAGAGGGAACCTAGTGTTAAGACACTCCGTTCCCCCCTTTCTGCCGAATTTTGGAGGCATTGCGTGGGAGTGGCAGAACTCAACGCCGCGCTTAACCTCGACACCAGAGCGAAGAAATGGAAATATAAATTTAAATAAATATTTCATCTTCTCGAGTGGGGATCGAACCCACAACCAGTCGGTTTTACAGTCACACCTCGTGCCGCTGCGCCACGACTGGCCTGATTGGCCACTTTGACTAGAGTTTTAAAAGCCTTTTAATAAATAATATCTAACTTAACCCAAAGTGTTTAACCCTTCATTATTCGTAGTCTATTAAAGTTATACCAACCATGATAAGTAGACTTTTGGTTGCTTTGTTATTCAACGTTGCAAATTAAATATTAATACATGATGAATTATATTGAGATGATTTTGACATAGGGAAGATGGTTGTGGGTTCAATTATTAAATAAATTATGCTTATTATATTTATATTTCGTCTTGACCGTTTATGATTAATATGCCTTGTATAATTTTCTTTTACTGTTAATTGCTTTGTACTCTCCCCGCTGTTTTGATAGATATCCACTCCCACTGGTTGGTTGGAGGAGATTTCTTTTAGAATAAAGCCCACCCTTGTCAACTAATTTTTCATTATATATTACTACATGTTCTGTGTGATGCCTTAAAGAATATAATTGTATAATTCTGTTAAGTATCAAAATATTTTATGCTAATTTTCATCTTGTGGTGAGAGAAATGCCCATCGTGGTGCAGCGAGATATCCTCTGAAGACCCCTCACCTACCCTCAGAAATTGTATATTCAATTTCCATTCAGAGGAATTACTTACTTCCGTTTCCTATCTTTTTCTTCATTTGGTAATAACACATAATTTCTAGAAAATTTGGACGGAAAGTTGGAAACGGAGGGTCTCAATAATGAATTCTTAAAATACATTTAAGTAATTATACAATATACAGGTGACTGGTAGATTGATAGACAAACTCATACAGGTAATAGAGAAGGTAATTTTTAATTATATTAATCCCATATAGCATGTTTTCAAGATGTTGACCATTCAAATAATAACCAAATACCATATGTGATACTATAAGTGGAAAAAAACGTCGTCTACCATATATACCTTCTATACTGAAGTAGTTTTAGGAATGCCTTTAATTCAACTCCAAATATCCGTTTGACATTGAGTGGATCTTCCTGTCATTAGATCTGGGTGAAGATTGAGAGTCAGAGAATCGACTAATGACTAACTCTAAAAAATAAGGAAACAAAAAGGAAAATTAAAAAAAAGAAGAAAATATCTACTTTCAGGCTTTTTAACTAATTTCAAAAACAAGAGGTTTTTTTAAGTCGCATACATTGATAAACTTTGAGCATGATGTAGGGCTTCCTATCAAGTTTGACAAATTCCATAAGTGTATGTAAGTTTGTTTGCTTGTCCACAAAATTCTCAAAAATTAAAAGTTATATTGTAGCTTTTTGATCTAAATCAAATATATATTCAACTTCCAAGCTATATCACAGAATTAACAAGTTAATATCCACACATTCCTGGAATATATATTTAAAATTTAGTAAATTATATAAAACGAACCGTCTTAACACTAAGTTCTCCCTATCTTCCCTAGCAAATTTGAAATACAATGTAAAGCTAAAACTCCTACTACATTATTTACATAACTATTATCTTCCATTTCCTTATATTCAGTACTTCGTTATGTATCAAGTAACGTTTGATTGAAGTGCCTATAATAATTGAGCAGGTGTTCTGACCGTGATAGTAGTGGATTCAAATTGCAACCCGTACTTGATGATATATTTATTATTTATTTCTTTCTTCTTTATTACATTAAAACAAATTATTAAAATGTTTTTGTCTAATATAGCTGTGTGATTAAATTAAAACATTGTCACAAGTATTACGATGCAAAAAATATAGGTATATATTTTGTTGGTCATCTATAGAGGACAGCGTTAAGTATGCACTCGTTTATATAAAATGAATGGGAACTATACATGCATACAGACGCCCTGTATTACCGCCATTTATATAACTTTTACAAAACAAACTAGAGCAGAAAAATACTTAGATTAATTAGAAAAAAATCTTTGCACGTGGGACTAATCGATCTCCATACGAGCATATGAGGGCCCTTAACGTTGAAAACGTTTAATGGACCAACATAGAACCCACATATCGACGGTCTCTAGGTAAAGTATTGAAAGTGAAAAATTGTAATTTATTATAAATAATTGGAATTTTTTAAAAAATCCAAAAATTCTCAAAATATCCAAAAGATCATGTTTACGCGTTTTTTGAAGACGTATGTTATCGAAATATATTTGTTTATACGGAGTATAGCAAAGTTACGAAGTTAGTACACACAAATTCGAGTCCCGCTACGTTCAAATTTTTATACGTTTTCTAAATAAGTATTGTTCTTTTCTAAGTGTGGAATAACAGTTTAAAAATGTTTAAAAAGATTGTTAACTTTCGTGAACTTACATAGTGCGCATTAAGGGCGGATATGCCACTACCGCGAGTATGCGCCGCAGTGGATCGCGTCGTCTCACAGCTGTTTCACTTGAATTTTTTAAATTTTATATTTTGAATTGTGCATAATAAAGCACTCAACTATAAAAATGTATATTATATACAGGTTAAATAAACTAAGTGCTACTAATGACCATCTTTAAAAGTATGTAACAAAGTAAATATGATGAATAAATATTAAAGGAACGGACGAATGAATGAAAGGAAGGAATTAATAAATATAAATATTAAAGGATTATAAAAGGAACCCTATATTGTATACTTTTTGTCTATTAAAAAAGAAGTAAGAAGAGAAAGTGCCAACCTGAAAAGAAAATATCTTTATATAGTTTCACTGGTTTTAGGATATCACAGATTTTACAAAAACTTAACGTACTCCGCAGTCTATAGTTTTGAAAATGTTGGCGAGACTGATTTATTATATTTGCTAGAAATACAGTAATATATTCTATTTGATGCCATCGTGGCGTAGGGACCCAAGGGTGTGATTATTGAACGCGAAGGTTGCAGGTTCAATTCCCACTTGGGAGAATGAATTATTATTTATTCCTAGTTTTATTTCTTCGCTCTGGCACCAAGGCCTTCTTCGCTCTGGCAAAGTCCGGCGTTAATTTCTGCCACTCAATATACAATTCCTCAAAAATCTTAGCAAAAGCTGTAATTTTTTATCAAATTGAAATAATAAATAAAAAAGTTATCCAAAAAATAAACTTTAAATCACTCTCCTTAAAAGTAGCATTTTTCACTTTCCATACTATGCCTAGTGACCATCTATATATCCATTCATAAAAATATTAAATTATATGCTCGGTTTTAAAAACCATGCTTAGATTTTAATATCTCCGAGCAATTCTAAATAACGTAGAAGGGCTGATAACATGGTGTAAGGACACTCTGTTTCTCATACTCAGTCTAGTATTGAGATATTCTGTATCTTATCCTGGGAACCTAGTTATTAAGGCACTCTGTTCTCCACTTTTCGCCGAATTCTAGAGTTATTATGTGTTGAGTGGCTAAACTCAAACCTGCTTTTTGACACAACCAGTCGGTTTTACAGTCACACCTCGTGCCGCTGCGCCACGACTGGCCTCAATATTTTAATATTCTTAATATACATGAAAAGTAACATAAAAATGTTATGAACTTACAAAAAAAAATCCCTTTCACAAGTAAAAAAACCCCGTCTAGACATTATTGAAAACGAACAAATACGTATACGAATCGCAATTCTTTATGGTGATCTGTATTGAGACCCTCGGTATGTCAGCACGCTTAAATTAAAAGAATGTGAAAATTAAATTTTGTCTTCTAATCAGAGCTTTTTACAATTACTTGTTTTTTTAACTTCCTTTGGGCACATGTAAAGTAGAATTTAAGTTAAAAATATTCTTTGTTTAAATATAATTTTTTAGTTTCACGTAGTATTCCGCCAAAAGCAGGGTAGGCAGACAGAATCTAGTGTTATAACACTTCTGTTCCCCACTTTTAGCCAAATTGTGGAGCCATTTCGTGTTGAGTGGCGGAACTCAACGCTGCATTTTGCCTCGTTACCAGAGTGAGAGCAAAATATTCAATATTTCATTTCTGTGCCCAGAATATATTTTATCAAATAGACTTTTGAATCGTCGAACGAATTGAAAGCTTCCTCCGACTTGCAAGGCAGTTCTGCTGAGAATAGCCGAAAAGTAACTCTATTCAATATCGATATCACAATTTTATTGTTACATACATTCACACGTATTCTTGCATGAGATTCAATTGATACTAGTTCCATACATGGTGGACTCTACTTGTTAGTGTCATTTTTCCAATAATTTTAGATTCTTCCTCTAGTGGCAAAAAACCGGAGAAGGAGTTAGTGGTACTACGTTCACCGCTTTCAATTTTGACGTCATCGTGATAGCTTATATTTTGTCCTTGTAACCGTATAACGATTTCGAGTTAGAATGCATAATTTTTCGCCGATGAGTAGTAGGACGGCTTTTAAATGCCGCGGGATATGCTTCCAGCTACGTTTAAAAAATTATATATTTCAAAAATTACATCACAAAATATTTTTTCAATATTTTCAGTCTGATTAAACAAAATACAATTTTGAATTATACTCTAATTTATTTTATTATAAGGTCAATCGTGGCGCATGGGCACAAAGTGTGACTGTAAAACCGACTGGTTTTGGATTCGATCCCCACTCGAGGAGATGAAATATTTACCAAAATGTATATTTCCATTTCTTCGTTCTGGTGTCGAGGACAAGCGCGGCGTTGAGTTCTGCCACTCAACACGCAATGCCTCCAGAATTCGGCAGACACTAGGTGTCTTCCCTCTACCTACCCTGCAGTGTACGGGATAAAGCTTGAAGCTTATTTATTTATATTATTTGACAATAGTTTTTGATATCTTAAAAATAAGGCTGAAAGTGGAGAACGGAACGTTTTAACATTAAGTTCCTTTTGTCTACTCTGCTATGCGGTAAAAAGCTGCGGTACTAAATATATATTACATATATAAAAAGTGTTTAACGTTTTACATTTTTAAGGGGATATTCTATATTTATTTGGAAAACGTATAACAATTTGAACATGGCGGAAATCGAAATCACACCTGATGTACGATTTCCAAGAGACGCGGGTTCAAATTACGCTACGTTCAATTTTTTGTATAAAAAAATAACTGTTCTTGAGATATGTATAAATGAAAAAAATGTATCCAAGCCTAGAAATAAACTCTTGCATAAACATTTTAAAGCTGACACCGTTTCATGGACATCTCAAATGGGCTTCAGCTTTTCTTTGAAATATCTTGTATGTGTATACCCTTTGTGTAGTTGTAAATACTGTAGATGTTTTTAATTTATTCAGAGCCTCGCTTCTAGGGCAAAAAGCGTTTTTACTGACATTGCCACTGACAACTTAGTGACAAATCACTCTTTTACACTGCATCTCGCCAACCCATATGTTTTTTTTTTTATTTTAACTTCACGTTATATCACGTACATGACAGGGTAGGTAGAGCGAACTTAAAAATACTCTGTCTCCATTCAGACTACTTTACGACGAATTCTGAAGACATTGTGTGTTGACTAGTGGAACTCAAAGTCATGGTTTGCCTCGTTACCAGAGCAAGAAAATGAAAATATTAAATATTTAATTTCCTCGAGAGGGAATCGAACCCGCAACCTGTCGCACTTACAGTAGCACGCTTGTCCTCTGGGTCACGACAGTCCTCTAAATTCATATGTTAATACTTTGTAATTATTTTTCAGCTTTACACTGTAGTACTATGTAATATATATAGTGTTAAAATACTTCGTTCCCCATGCACAAATTTTTGAGATATTACGTTTTAAATGGCAGAACTCAACGCTACGCTTTGTCTTGTCATTACCAGAGCGAGAAAATGCATTAAATAATTCTTTCCTCCGGTTTGGAATCAAACCCACCGCCGCGTTTACAATCAGACGCTATATCACTGCGCCGCAACGGTCTATTTTTAAATTATTTTTTTCAAGCAAAATGTATCGATAGCGTGACAAAACCATATTGATTTGGCAAGTGAAGGTCATTATCTAAGCTTGGCATCGCGCCTTGGACACTCGCCAGATGATAACAACCCGCTTATCCAACTCACTAGCTTTATTTAACTGAACGGGTTAAAAATAACCCAGATTTATTCTTTTAAATTTTTCAATGTAACTAACTATTTATAATTTGCTAAACGCCGACAAGACAAGACCGCCTTAACAATATATAACGCGGTATTAAGTTCCGCCGTTCAGCACGCAATGTCTCAAAAATTGGGCGGAAAATAAGGAATGTCTTAACAGTGAGTTTCTTTGTCTACTTTGCTATATATGGGATACAACGTAAAACTATAAATATATTACAGAAGGGATCGAACCTATAACCATCACGTATACAGTCAGTTCCACTAAACCTCAAAAGATGAATAATCTTAAACAACTCAGCAATAAAAGTATTGATTTTCCAAAGGTCATTATCTGACTTGAACTTGGCAATGGACTTTGGCATGAGGCCAATATGTTTGTACCATGTCATCTTATTCCACTCAATGTGATATTTGCTGACTGCGCCTTGTGAGAATTTATTAGAGAATTAGGCTCGGGTATTAAATGCCTATTACATACATACATATTCAATAAATTTCGATAAAGTACTGTAGATGCTATGAATATAGTATATGGAGTATTTGGTCATGCCATCTTTACCTCGTTGACCGCGTTATGTTTTTTATTTTGTATGTTGTAAAAAATATTTTATATTTCAAAAATCATGGTTGCCGGCTATTTTAGATGTGGTGTGTAACTAAAAAAATAATATTTAGTGATCCATTGAGATAATATTGCAGTTACATAAATCAAGCTTGATTCGCTGACTATTCACTTCATGTGCTCATGAAGAACCATTATAGGATCACTGAAAAATCATGCTTTTGATGCAATCACGGGCCTTTAAAGATAGTTTTCCCTGCATTCGGTGCGTAACCAAAATCGATATTATACCTATTTCCTGTGAAGCGACATTTATAAAATTTGGTACGTAGTTAAAACTTGCATAACAAATAATGAGAAATATCCGATAAATTGAAATTTACATTTATTTATTAATTTATTTATTGATTGCATATAAAAACTATTACAAACATAGATGTGGTTCATTTCATTCACAACGCATGAATACGCCCGCAATCTAAAGTTGTCAACTTTTAAAAGTTGTAGTTCCCGTTGACCTAAAATTGATACGACTAAGTCCGACTCGCTTTTGACCGGTTTTTTTTAATGAAATAGCAAAAAAACCAGAATTTATTAATTAAAAAGCAAAATCATAACAAAATGGAATTATTTTGCCGTGAGTCCGTCGTGGCACTACGGCACAGCGTCTGACAGTAAACGCGACGGTTGTGGGTTCGCTTTTCATTTGGGTGGGATAATTTTATTTCATGACCTCACTTTGGTAAGATGACAAATCGCAGCGTTAAGCTCATCAAAAATTGGGAAACAAAAATTCTTAACACACACATGCACAGCCTGCTCTTCTGTTCTAATAAAAATATACAATAAAACGACCGACAATGCTGTGCTATATCTAGCGGCTGGTTTACTTCAAAGGAGCTTTTTAAAGTAAAAATACTCTATTACTTGTTCAAGAATATAGGGCTCGAATAGTTCCAATTTATAACTTCTCTTTACAAAATTTCGGTTACACAGGCACAGGCAGGCAGTTCAGTGTTCTTATTTATTTACAGATACAATATTATTTATATACATGTAATTATGTCCATACTATGCGGCACATGCTGTGTGGGCACACAGCAGGGTAGGTAGAGGGAACCTACTGTTAAGATACTCCGTTCTCCATTTTTTGCAGAATTCTGGAGACATTGCTTGTTAAGAGGCGGAACTCTACGCCGCTCTTTATCTCGACATCAGAGCGAAAAAATAGAAATATAAATTTAAGTAACTACTTCATCTCCTCGAGTGGGGATCGAACCCACAACCAGTCGGTTTTACTGTCACATTTTATACCCCTTGCCACGACTGGCTCAGGCCTAAGTCATTTTGAATCAATGATATCTCCCATAGTATTTATTATAATGATGGACAATAAAGAACATTTTAAATCTAGATGAAATGCCAAAAGTGATTATTATATTAATTTTAATAATACCGAATACCAAATTATAGAAAATACATCAATAATAACCCGGTAATTTATGATTAAATTAAATATATTAAAATGGTTCATATGGCTCAATATTTAGAGATAAACATATATAGTCGTGGACTTTTTTTATAGATTTTTTAAAGGTCAAAATTTATGCAAAACATGTTTTTATGTATCTGATAATGTTCACCTTGCGAGGCACGCGACGCAAGCGTTCAGGAAGTCCAATTTCGGAAACCTTTTCTAAAACAACCTACCCATAACGACAACGTTGAGGATTGTGGGATTATTAAATACGAAACTTCCAAAAGATTTAAATCACGATTTATGTATAAACAATATATATAACCGTACATTTTTTTAAAACTTAAATAAATAAATATTCAATCAGGCGAAGCCGCGCGGGGTCCGCTTCTTATTAGTACTTGTTTAATACATAACATGAGTTATGTTTCAATGAAAGTCGTAAGCTGCGGTTTTATACTGACCTTCACCTTTCATAATACATTTTTATTAGCAATAGCAATCTTTTCATTTAATACAAATAATTAAAAGTAATTTATGAGATAGAATATAATGTATATCATCAATACATACACATAAATATATACATATAAAAAATATTACATATTATAAAATATGCAATTTTTTATCACAATACTTATATCACAAACAAACGTAGCGCAACGGTAATAGATTCAAAACCTGATAAAATGCTTAAATAGTTTTCATTTGGTTCATCTGATATAATCGGCGACGCTATATTATAATCGCCACTCAATGTAAAATAAGTAAAAATTCAGAACAATGGAAAGCTGTATTAGTTCTTTCTCTCTCTTTCATCAAAAATACGGAAAAATTAAATAACGGTTTTTTTTATCTATTTCACACTGAATAATGAAGTATTCAAGCAGGCATAACATAAGTTAAGAATCTTAGGGGCTTCACTTTCAAGAGTGGCGAAACTCAACGCCGCACACAGCCTATGTAGCAAAATGAAAATAATTCATTTCACCGAGATATATACGAACAAAACGTTATCTTAGCGCCCCACGATGGCCTTAACAAAGATTAATCAACATAAAACGCAAAAACAATCCGTGGTCTGCTCAAAAAACACAGTATTTTAATTTAATTTCAACGTGAACAAGTTACTTCATGTATTTCCACCTGCAAATCCGCCGAAAGCGCAACATTCGACCACAAAGCTCTCTACAACTTAGCACTTTTAAGCTGATAAAGTGCTTTGAGCTTTCACTACGGGCTTAGTTACAATACAATATTTCGAATGCACTATCAAAATGTTGTACTGTGGTTTTCTTTTCGTTCTGTTTATTTTACATACATTTACATACAATACCACCGTATCCCGCATATAGCTGGGTACTGAGGGAAAAGGAGTGTTAAGACACTCCGTTTCCTTAACGCACCGATTATATATACAATAACATTGCATTTTGAGTGGCGAAACCCAACGCCGTCTTTTGTTTTTGTACCAGAGTGGGGAAATGAAAATATATTAATTCAATTTGCGTTTTGTCGAGCAATTGCATCGAGTAGTGGAACTTAACGCCACGCTTTGTCTCGTTACCAGGGCGAGGATTTCCTCGAAAACAACTCATTTCTCCGAGTGGGAACCGTATGTATAACTAACGTTTGACGCTGTGTCACGACAGATTATTTATTTGTGGTAAAATATATGTACGTATACTTTCAGTCAGATAAATCACAATGTCTACTTTTTTATATATAAAGTATATAAATTATTAATAAAAATATATTTTCGAAGGTGTTTTTTTTGTTGAACATCTGAACTATATATTAGGAAATATATATTAGAACACGAAGACTATATGTACAGATAAATAAATAATTGTTTAGTTTAATCCAGCATAGCCGCGGTCGGGTCGCTAGTAACATTTAATAGAATAAAAATGGGGAATATAACTAAATCACTTTGACGTTGAGGAGCTTTTTAACTTAAACGAGGAAAGCAATATGTAGGGAAAATAATAGACAAGGGTTTGACACTTTTTATCTCCACCTAATAGGATATAAGGTGAACAACGGTATTACTAGAAAATCAATGTAAGGAACGTAATGTTACAATTTTGATGAAAGTAAACATATTTTATTAAAAATTAAATAAATAAAACCAGCTTCATTCTGTATCCCACACACTACATGGTAGGCAGAGGGAACCTAGTGTTAAGACACTCTGTTCGCCACTTTCTGCCAAATTCTGGAGGCATTGCGTGTTGAGTGGCAGAACTCAACGCCGCGTTTGTCCTCGACACCAGAGCAAAGAAAATGGTAATATAAATTTAAGTAAATATTTCATCTCCTCGAGTGGGGATCGAACCCACAACCAATCGGTTTTTACAGTCACACTTTGTGCCCCTGCACCACGACTGGCCTCCATTATTATATTAAAAATTAAACATCAATGTTCTCACATAAACCATTTTGATAAATGAAAATATAATTATTTGACTTTGACTATTACATTTTTTTAACAATAATTTATTTGCCCAGCCTCTGATTGCAAATGCGACCGCTGTGGTTACAAGATAAAGCGCGGCGTTCAGTTCCGCTAATTAACGTTTCACAAAAAAAAAATTGCATTTACTTATAAACAATCAGCCAGATTAAATTGACATTGACATTTAGAGGATAGACATATTTTAGCCGATTATTATTATTATTTATTTTTTTTATTTATATATTAGTTACATTCGACCAAAATTTTTGTGTAATACCTGCTACATATCCTCTCTATTTAGGGGCTATACGTGCTGATTGATGCAAACTAAAAATAAAATAAATCAGCTTCACGCTGTATCCCGCACACAGCAGGGTAGGCAGAGGGAACCTAGTGTTAAGACACTCCGTTCCCCACTTTCCGCCGAGTTCTGGAGGCATTGCGTGTTGAGTGGCCAAACTCAACGCCGAGTTTTGCCTCGACACCACAGCGAAAAAATGAAAATATAAATATAATTTTATCCCCTCGAGTGGGGATCGAACCCACAACCAGTCGATTTTACAATCATACTCAATAATAGCTTCAATAGTATAATAATACTATTTATTATTGTACTAGCGGCCCGCCCACGGCATCGCCCGTTTAAAATACATGATTATTGATTTAATAATGATAATTGATTGACAACTATAATGACTTCTAATATGATTTTTTTATTACTTTAATCTGTAATGTTCTAATATGATTTTTTTACGACATTATCGTAATTTCTATAAGAATTTTTGATTGTTTCGAACTAAAAAATACGACCAATGTTGATATTTGATATTCATAAAATATACATAAAGCTAATTATTTATGATATGTATATAT
>JAATLQ010037360.1:7889-26230 GCA_013421005.1 Heliconius erato x Heliconius himera
GTTGCCTGCCTGTAAGGTGGTTTGGGCTCCGGAGCCCGGCATTACCTGATGCGAAACGCAGTGGCATAAAGCCACTACTTCACGCCGGTTTTAAATGCCGGGGGTGGTAATGATCCGGTCGAGTCTGCCCATGCGTGTTGCCATTGCTGGCGACGTGACTCTACCACACGTACTTTAGTCGCCTCTTACGACACCACCAGTACCAGGATGATCCTATTCTAGGCCGGGATCACACGGCACATATGTTGAATATAGTGTGAAGATAAAAAAAATATTTTTACAAAGGTAGTGTACTGTTTTATTGGGCTCTAAATTTACGTTCTAATATTAATCTCTATTTTTTTCAATATAAATACTGTGTTATAATGTACCAGTTCGATGGTCTATATAATAAATATTAGGGCTAGTGCCGTTCATGTCACGATACAAATAAGTCACGATATAATTTTGTAAGTCGACCTTAATCGCTAATATTAATTATTATTAAACTTATATTTGTTATAACTAACAATAGAAATTCTATTAATAGAACTTGCATAGTAAACCTACATATTTAGAATTGGAATACGCTGTATGTTATTATTATATTTAAAAAAAATCTATAGCTTTTATTCATTTTAAGCATAAAAAACCAATTATCTAATGCATGCATACTCCGACCCAACATGTAATTGTCAAATTTGAAGCGCTCAAAAAAAAATATTTTCTTTAATTTCTCTATTATTTTCTTGAAAGAAAGTCGTATAAAATCTATTTATTTATTTCGTACCAACCGGACATATAAAATGGTTACACATGAATCATAATATCGATAAACCTGACATATTGAGAAATAGATACTCATTCATAAAACAAATAAATAGAGCTCAAGTTCCTTTCATTATTAATTAATTCAAGCCATGCACTACGTGACAGCATGACTTAATTTTTTATAACTTGTCATATTATAAACCTTATTTATTTATGTTTGCTACGTTCAAAGTCTTGAAAGGTTTTTTTAACTTCACGCTGTATCCCGTAAATTGGAGGGCAAGAAGAAGGAACTTAATATTAAGCCACTCCGTTCTCCACTTTCTGCCGAATTTTTGAGGCATTGTTACCAGGGCGAAGAATTTAAAATGTTAATAAATAATAATTCATTCTCCGGAGTGGGGATCGAAGCCACAACCGTCGCGATTACACGCACACGCTTGTGCCACTGCGCAACGACGGATTATTATTAGCATAAAGCTAACTTTATGCTGTATTCCGTATATAGCAGGGTATCAGAGGGAACCTACTGTTAAGACACTCCGTTCTCTACTTTTCTACAAATTTTCGGACATTGCGTGTTGAACAACGGAACTAAATGCTCCGCTTTGTCATATTGCCCAAATAATTCTATAAGGAATCGAACCCAAACCATTCATTCATCGCGTTTACGCTTTACCGCTACAACACGAAGGCCTTAAAAACAGTTTTATGCCCTTATTTCATATGAATATAACACTGTTTTACATAATTATTTTGTATTGACATAAAATATGATGAAACCCGTCTCATTAGGACAAACGATTTGCAAAAGCAGTCGACTCGTAACGCAATCCGTAGTTAATGTTTTAGTACTTAAATATATCTTAGCATATTTCAACTGCGGACCGCAAATTCCCATAATGATTATCTAATCATTATGTTCATACGTAATATGAAATCAAATCTTAAAATATATTCTAAAATAGTACAATGTATATATTTACACACATTGTATATAAAAAGCATAAACGTAGATCAATATTTTATGTTATAAATCGGAACAGAGAAGTTTAAGTAAAAATAACCATAAGATAGATTTACATAGATTGATTAGAAAAAGCGCAAAATAGATCTCTGTTTATCTTTAAGTCCACGCTGTATCCCGCACTGGGAACCACTTTCTGTCGAATTCTGGAGGAATTGAGTGTCGCTTTACCTTGTTACCAGATCGAGGAAATTAAATTATTAAACATTTTATTTAGTCGAGTGGGAATCGAACCCACAGCTCGTCGCGCATGTAACCGCCCGCTTGTGCCATATATAACATGGTAAGCATAATAATGTGTTATAAAAGTAAAACAAAAGATGTAAAAGCATATTTTTTTTATTAAACATTTTTTTTTCTTTTATTATATTAATTTACTACGTATAAAAATGAAATAAGCTAAAAACTTAATGTAAAGTGTCTCTACAGGATGTACCTATCTATAGCGATATTATATTGCAATTGGTGTCATTCCAAAATGGGCAGTCGTTTCAGATGGAGTGGGCTGAATTGCTTTATAACGTCTAAGGTGCCTATCCATCAATTTTTTATATTATGAGAAAGTATAGCTTGTAATAGCTATAATTTTTATTATACAAATAAACAGTCGTAGAGCAGGGGTACAAGTATCCCTGTTTGGATAGCTAAAGAAAACGGAGAGCCAACATTAGAGTTTCTGCATTATTCTTAATTATCTGTATATAATTTTTAATTTAAACCTACTCCTGCGTGATATGGTGTACGTGGAAAGAATCATTTGATTCTTATGCGGATACTTCATTCACCAGATTGGGAATAGAACCCACAGTCATCGCTCTTACAGTCAGAAAGACTTGGATCCTAAATATGCATATTTTTTTTATTTTTATATTGTTAGTAATATCTTACGGCTAGATCTACGTAACAACACTTACTATACCTAGTTGTATAACTGGCAATAGCACTTGTTGCTCACAAGTCATATTAAATGTAGGGTGGACGCTAAAAGGAAAATCGGCATAAATATTAAATAATAATGCAACTGATGAGTCTTATAAACAAAAATTCTATATTATTATTTATTTATATTTTCTCTTTACATTCTTAAAGGGCGCAGCTTTTTAAAGAATCATATGCAATGAAAAATGGAAGTAAAAAGGCACGGCTTCAAATCCTTCTATCAAATTTCGTAACACAAAATATTTTAGATTATATTTTTTAATTATTAAAAATACATCAAATCAAAATCATATCAGCTTCACGTTGTAACCCGCACACATAAGGGTTGGTAGAGGGAATCTAGTGTTAAGACAAAAGGAACTCAACGCCGTGTTTTGCCTCGACGGCAGAGCGAAGAAATGGAATTTAAATAAATATTTAATTCCGTTGAGTGGGGATCGAACCCACAACCAGTCGATTTTACAGTCACACTTTGTACCCTTGTGCCACGGCTGGCCTCAAACTACATATTAAAAAAAAAATTAAGCCATATAGGAAACAAAACAACATACAACAAATAATATATATAACAATACAAATATATATATGTAATAATATCATAATTAACTATAAAACACAGTTTACTCTAACATAGCTGAGCAATTACTCTCATAATAGTAATAATTACAGTACAATATTGTCACACTAGCGCATGTCCTTGCTCGCCTTTCACCCCCACGGCTGATATTAACCTTTGTTCTTGTCAAGGTATAAATATATAACTTTATCAACACAACGCGATCGAAATTTCACAATTGACGTGAACCGGATGTTGTATTTTTTTTTTAAAGTATAGACAATAAATCTACAAAACAAATTATAGGTACCTACTGAATCACTTACAATGTTTAGAATTTTTTAGATGAAACAATATAAACTCGTTTTAAACTTTTATGTATGCCCTTTACGCGTTTTCCCGCATAGTAAGGAGCAGTGTGTTAAGAAATTAATTTAAGAAAGGTATATAATCGATTTTCACAAAATTAATAATTAAAAATCCTTATAGCATTCGATGTTACATCTAACAAAAAATTGCCTTTTTTTCATCATCAAATATATCGGGCCTAAAGCATTTTCCTGCTTGTTGCAGCTGATCATTTATCGTCACTTTCCACGTATAACTTAAGACATTGTAAATTAAGTGAAAGACCCACAATCTGAATAAAAGACCGAAATTTATTAATAATTTTAACTATTTTTATAGTAAAAATGGAAACCACGACCATCTGCTACTTAAATGAAATCTTGGAACATACCAATTGAATAAGGTCTAGAAGTAAAGTGTGTCAATTGAAATGTACTACAATATTTTATACTTGTCGTTAAAATATAAAGTAAATTTGTAATATTTATATTGATTAAACAACAACATTAATTCGTTTAGAGGTCATCGCGGCGCAGCGTTATAGAATCTGAATGTAAACGAGAAGGTTTTGAGTTGGATTCCCACTTGGGGGGAATTAATTAATTTTCATTTCACTCTGATAACAAGACAAAGCACGGCGTTGAGTTCCGCCGTTAGAACGCAATATCTCCAAAATCGACCGATGTTTAGGTTCATTTTGCGCTAGTAATAAGATAAAAAGTAACGTTGGGTTCGGCATGAATTAACACTCCCTTTATATACAGGAAAGCTGAAGCTAAAAATTAATTATTATTTTATCCTTACTGTATTTAAAATATAATATGAAAGGTATTTTTAAATATATTTATCCGACGTGGCGTAGTGGGAGTAACTGAACGTAAACGCGATTGTTGTTAGTATCCCCATGTTAGAAATGAACCATTCATTTTCCTGCTTTGTTTATACAAGCTGCGGCGTTAAATTCCGTCACCCAATAATGTCGAATATCAGAACGAAATGTCTTGACAAAGCGTAAAGCTTTATTAGGTTATAATAACTAAATTACATATAAGCATTACGCGTTAAGAACCATAACCAAACACAAATTCGTTACAATTAGAAGGAAATATCAATTTATATTCTATTAACCTTACTTCAGCATTTGATAAATATCGATTGTAATAACCGATAAATGATTTATGTAGTGCACGTATTTAGCTGACAGTGTAACAAATTGTATTGTAAAATTGTATTACTCTAACAATGTTTACTACAGAAATCATTAAAATTATATATATATAGTGCGGCGTTGAGTTCCAACGTTCAACTTCATATCTCCTAAAATTTGGGCAGAAATTGGAGAATGGAGTGCTAACACTACTGCCCATTTCGAAACGTACACCTACTTGTTTATCTTTTTTTTTCAGCTTCACGCTGTATCCCGCATGTAGCAGGGTAGACAGCCTAGTCATTAAGTCACACCGCTGCCCACTTTTCGCCGAATTCTGGATTTATTATATGTTGAGTAGCGGAGCTAAACGCCGCACTTTGCCAATTACTGTGTAATACTATTTAATTTAATTTATAGATAATTACATTAGATTTAAATTTCATAAAAATACTTTAATAAGGCAAAGCGCGGCGTTGAGCTTTGCCACTCAACAAGTTATAAAGCTTAATGTCTCCAGAATTAGATGAAATATTTACTTAAATTTATATTTCCATTTCTTCGCTCTGGTGTCGAGGTTAAGCGCGGCGTTGAGTTCTGCCACTCAACACGCAATGCCTCCAGAATTCGGCAGAAAGTGGGGAACGGAGTGTCTTAACACTAGGTTCCCTCTGCCTACCCTGCTGTGTGCGGGATACAGCGTGAAGCTAATTTAATTTAATTTTTAATTTAGTCTCCAGAATTAGGCGACGGCGGAAAATGGGGAACAGAGTATCTTAACACTAGGTTCCCAGGTTCCCTCTGCCTATCCTAATATGTGAGAGTACGGCATAAAATACATTAAACATATTATGTAAAGATGTGCTTATTTTACTTTAAGATAAATACATATTTTAATTTAAAATATGTATTATGTATGTTATTCAACTTTTATTCAGTAAATGCCATTTTATTCGTAAAACACATACAATGATAACAAAAACAAAGCCAATCTAAATATTTAAATTTGATTTTCTTTTAATATTGCGCGTCTAATCGTTAGCACGCAACCGATATGTAGAAGTATAAGAAAAAAACGTTGATCATGTCGCTTAGTGCGATACAAACGTGACTTTGAATCAACTTAAGTATGAATATGTAAAGAGATCTAAATATTTCAGATACATAAATAAATCTAGAATTCTAATCCTAGTAGCGCAAAGGCCCAAGCCCAAGAGGCCTGAGCAGATTCGATTTTAGATTTTTTCTAACTTCTCCAAAAGTTCAGGAAACCTAAAATCAGGTCGGCCACGACTCGTCAAACGTAGTGTAATAAGAAGTGTCTTTAAATTAGATTTCACTATCATCTAGCTGGACCAAACGTCATGAAAAGATTACATTGCCGCTCTAATTCGTGACTAAACGCGAACGTTCATACACATACATACATACAAACCTACATACGTTGAGAAATCAATCAAGACCGTTACCGATCACCTAGGCTGTTACGCAAGTAACTAAATTATATAAAATTTATTATATTACGAGAATGAACTTAATGGAGGGTTCTATCATTAATTTACATCCTGGACAAACTATCTAATTTGAAATTATACCCCGAACGGTTTGTCCTTGTTAACAAGTGGAAAAAATTAAACTAATCTGGCTTTTCATGCCTTTTTTACAGCTCCCGCTTTATCCCGTTTATAGCAGAGTAAGCAGAACTTAGTGCTAAGATAATCCGTTCTAAGCTTTCCGAAATAAATCGAGACATTGCGTATTGACAAATGGCAAAGAAATGAAGATAATTAATTCCCCCAAATGGAGATCGAAGCAATCCTTTGTTTAGCATTCGATATAATCTATTCTTAATATAAATCAATCTCTGTGCGGGATAAAGCGTGAAGCTATAAAGTCATTTCGACAAGTAGTTTTTACGTAAAATATATTTGTATATTATGTTTTACGTAAAATATACTTGCATTTATCTAGACAAAAGCAATGATTTCTTTAAACAATACTGATGACATTTTAAGAAAAGAAAAAGCAAACGACGCAATCTTAAAGGTCATTACATAATAAAAAAAGATGAAAAACAAAAAGAATGTAATTAAAAATACACTCGCGTTTCGCGTAAAACCATGTTTAATTTGCATGATTGTGAAAATCATGAGAATTTTAACGTTACTTCATAAAGAAAGTATTGTTTTTTTCCCAAAAATTAATTTTACGGTCATATATATGCAAATATGACGCTTGTATATGAATCTTACAAAACTGACCATGTAATAAGTATGTCGCTATCGTATTTGGTGCTGCAATTACATTATTGTTATAAAACTTAATGTCTCCAGAATTCGGCGGCGGCGGAAAATAGGGAACAGAGTATCCTAACACTAGGTTCCCAGGTTCCCTCTGCCTACCCTGATATGTTCAACAAAACGACACTTTTACTTCGAGTTATTTACATTAATTACTATGTAGGTTTAATATAAAGTCTAACCACTTTATCTGTAGTTCTAAATTCAAGTAAAAAAAAATCTTATACTTAAAACTCATTTTTTTATGGAAAACGCAAGATAAAAATAAACGTACGGGTCACCTGATGATGTGATCACCGCCGCCCACGACCCCGAGTAGCACTGAAGTAGCTGCAGGTGTATTGCCAGGGTTTAAAGTAATAATAGATGCGTTTTTGAAGGTCCCACATATCCTGTCGACATGGAAACATTACCATATGTTCCAATTACGAACGACTCAACGGCTAAGGTTGTATGCGATCAAATGGTTCAAGCTGATACTAAGGTGCACCAGATCATGAATGAGAACAGTACTCCATGTGAGGCCAAATTTGGGCCCTATATAGGGACAATCCAAATATTAGAAACTCAAAGAAGATTATAATTCTCTTTAGTATTGAAATTTTGAAAGAACTTTACGTTTGGTATTTTTTCTTGTAGACATATACATTTTCCGTGATGATATTTATTTTTTTTACACATAGCAAGGTAAGCAGAAGGAACCTGGGAACCTAGTGTTAAGACACTCCATCTCTAACAAGATACTTCTATTCCTCACTTTCCACCGAATTTTCAAGACTTGCTAAGTTACAAAACTGAACGATCCGCTTAAGCATTAACATACAATATTATAATATGAGTTTCCATATGTATTTAAATGTATATAAATTAATATATTTTAAAATTTTAATTTCATCTTACTAACGTTATACGAAAAATTATACATTTTTTAACATTATGTAATCTAATTGAAATCATATAGCAGTATTTTAAAATTACTTACCACACCATAAAAGTACAGCAAGTTTAAAGGGATTCTTGTGGAAGTGAAAGTTGTTTTATATCACTTTCATACTAAACTTGTCGGCTTTCATCTTAAATGTATAACAACTTGGCTGGTTCAAGTGACAAGGTCGAGAATGTTTATGTAAATGCTCGATTTTTTATTTAAAAATAATTATTTTAGAAATTAATTGTTTAATTTTATAGCATAAAATATCCGGTTTTCTGATAGTTTAATAAATTAATAATTGTGAATTATTATTCACTTAATAATTGTGAATTATTATTCACAATTATTAATTTATCGCAAGTTACACAAAGTACAGTCAGATCATCGTCAGATTTTTAATCCAAATATTATTAAAATATCATAATGAAAAAGGGGCGGTAATTTGAATTTATAATAATATTACTAATATTTCGAATCTTTTGAAACATCTGCTTAAAAATTAAAAGTTAGTCTTCTTACTATTATGTTGGACGTTTTTTAATGAAATCAAGAAAACCTTTAGAAAACCTGAATGAAATTAACCCATAACCGATGCAGTGACAGTTATCATAGAATTATAAATTAATACTCAAAATATTCAAAATAGAATATTTTTTTTATTTTTTCCCTTCAGTAACAAAATGAAACGCATTGCTGAGGTCTGCAACTCAATACGCAATAACTCAATGATTAACTTCTTTCTACTCTGCTATATGGGGGAGATAATGTGGGATTTAATAAGTTTTTTATTTCAAATATTTTAGCTTCCTTAAATTTGCCACATTTAAAAATATTCAATTTATAAATAAATAAATTAAAAAAAATCAAAATTTTCTAGATGAATAAATCGCTCGCTGTCATCACTTGTAACGAGTGAGTAATATTCAAGGTTATACACTGAAAGTGTCGGAGCCTTGGTAATGTCAAAGATAATGCACAATGCAACATTTTTATTCTACCAACTACATATTTAATATATTCAAGAATGTTTTTACTTAAAAAAACTCTTTTCTAGCTTCACACTTTATCCTAGTTTCTCTAATTCTGATTGAGGCAGTGGCGTAGGGGCACAAAGTGTGGCTGCATACACGACAGGTTGTGGGTTCGATTCCAAGTGGAGGAAATAACATATTTAAAATTTCCATTTCTTCGTTCTAGTGCCGAGGGAAATGTCAGCATTCCGCCACTCAACACATAATGCCTTCAGAACTCAGCGGAAAATGAACAACGGAGTATTTTAACATAAGGTTCCCTCTGCCTACCCTGCTATATAAGAGATACAATATGACGCTAATGTAATACAATACTTTATCTGTAGCGGTGTAGTCATAAAGATATCATATCCGAGGAAGTATGGCAAATTGTACTCTTTCAACTCATACATTGTCTTCAACATCTTCATACATGCTTTTCCGTGGGTCCTCATAATTTTTACGTTCTTTCTTCAGTATCATAGAAACTGTATTATCAGTAAACAATAATACTGTTGAACATTAATATGGCAAGTATGAGAAATATGAAAATGAAAGGGACTGTAATTGTCCATATGTCTATATCCTTGTTCTAGTGTAGTAATTATATTAATTAGAGAACCTTATGACGCGTACAATACTCGTTGCCATAGTAACGTGTGTGCGTGTGTGTGTTACTTTATATAAAGGTGTATATGATGATGTGTGTTATATTTATTTTGTTCATTTATGTGTTTTTATTTATTATTTAAAAAATATATTACTGTTCTCCACTTTTTCTTTATATAAACTATAACTGTACCAGAATTCATATTTCTCCGTCCGCACAATTTACGTAGAAATGAGTACAAAGTTGTGTTTCAAGATACTCCCTACCCATCTCAATTATCTTACAATTCTAAATCATAATCTATAATCTTCAACCAAGTGAAAGGATATCGGATACGAAGCCATAAAACTCCAAGGATGTGTTGCGTTAGACGACTTCATTAGAGAAGATACTCGCTATATTGCAATTGGATCAAAACACTACAATAAAGTACACTTAATTATTCTATATCTTTTTAGCTTCACGCTGAAGCTTGCACATAGCAGGGTAAGCAAAGGGACCCTGGGAACCTCCTGTTCAGACATACTTCGTTCTCGACTTTCCACCGAAATCTGGAGGCATTGCGTGTTGCAAAAAAAAAGAAAATATTAAATATTTCATTTAAATATTTCAATCAAATCGTCGCGTTTACAGTCACACATTTGCAAAAGGCAATGTTTATTTAATAACTCTATACGTTTGATAATAATCTTAATAAAGAAGAAACTCGTTACAGGCAATAGCCTGTAACGAGTTTTCGATTGAACCTGAAGCCCGTAAAGTATTATTTCTATTGAGATCTATCGATTTTTATAAAGCTTAGGCAATAATCTAACAAAATTTAATTTCACTATACCTACTTATACTACCTACCTACCTACCTACTGATATGGAAATAGTTTATATTTTTTACTCTAAAAAAGTAAATTCAGTTTTTCCTGTTTCCGTACACTGACTATGTGTTGTTACCAATTTTAAAAAAATCTGTAACTCACTAAAAAAAGAGTTTTGAGCATATTTCCGATGAAAATTTAAAAATAAATCAAATTGTACAACCATTTTGAAAACACTATCATGAGAGATGTCCAAAACTACTTACAATATTTTCTAACATTTACAGTCTTAATAACGTCTTTACTAATAGTTCTAAATATAGGTATTTAAAATATTTATTTATAATTCATAAAAAATCATCTTGTTTTCTTTTATTAATAAGCTAAAACAACAATAACAGATTGCACAACAGTATATTAAGTCATCGAGGAGAGCGTGGCTGCCAGAGCGTGACATATTTATTATAATTCTGAGGGAAATCGTAAGAGTACTCGCGATTTTATCTAAGGCATGTCACGCCAGATGAAGACATTACAGCTTATGTGACATATAGATAAGTAGTATAGATTTCAACATCGTTATAGTTACAGGTTCAAAGCTTACACTTGCATATTCTTTAAAAGACAATTCCATAGCTTTAAAAAACTACTAAGCCGATTTATATGAAACAGTTTCTAAGAGGCGGGCCAAAATAAGACATCTTATTCAAATATTTTAAACATTTTTAAAGTGTTATTCCACACTTAGGAAAGAAAGGAGGCGCGGGTTCGAGTCCCGCTACGTTCAAATTTCTATACGTTTTCTAAATAAGTATTCTTATTCAAATATTATCAGATTTTAATAATATCTCGAGCACACATGTTAAAATGATAACCTCCTTTTTTGAAAATATCTGAATACAAAAAACATCGAGTTTTATCTTTTATAGTCCAATCTACTAAAGATATAATGGAAATATAAGTGTCTTATAGTTCGCGCGAACAACGGCCGAGTACTCGTTCGTTCCAAATATTAGTAGTAAAAGTGACAGTAATGTAATATTAAATCCTAAAGAAAAAAAAAGTGTGTTAATAATTATATGTTCTTCGTTTGAACTTCATAAGAATCTTTTTGCTATCAAATATGAAATATCGTACTGTCATACTACTTTTTATTATAATTTAAAAAAATATATTATAATATTTTTTTAGTACCAGTTTTCAAATGTGACGGTGATTTTGAACGTTGTTTAAGTTTATTATAGAAAATAGGTAATTGCCTAAAATAGAACGAAAGATATCCCTTTCTGGTTCTGGTATGTTCTTTGAGAATAAAAAGTGGCAGTGACATTTAGTAGTATTTTTATAGAAGCAAGTGTTTACGTTATTGGTATCTATTTGTAAAAATACGACGAATTATAAAAAAACGACTTACAAGCGAATTGTTTTCATTGTTATATATAATACAAGTAGATTTTTTTTGTTTGATAATTTAAATTATTTTTTATTCATCAGAAGCTATCCTATGTAAATTCCCAGACTCTTAATATTTACTTTTGATTCTTAAAAATATTTATATCTTATGAATACATGCCTTAGGCCCGGTTTATAATAACTAATTAACATTGATATAATTTACCTGTAACAAAATAAAATATTTTTTTAATTAATGTTTGAAACGACAACATACCAGAAGTGTATGACACCATGATTGTGGATTCGAGTCCCACTTGGGAGAATGAATTAATTCATTTTTTCACTCTGGTAACAAGACAAAGTGGCATAATGTCCCGCTAAACACGCAATGTCTCGAAAACTGAGCGGAAAAAGAGGAACGCAATGTCTTACTACTAGGTACGTGCCTAGTCTGCTGAATATTATATGAAAATAAAGGCAAGGCATGTATCCCAAGGCATGTAGTGCAATTGTGCATTTTCTTAGAAACACCGCAATAATCTTCAATGAATTTTAAATTGACAAACTCTCTCTCTCTCTCTCTCCTACTCTTTTACAAGTTTGATGTTTCAGATACGTACAATTCTTTTTTTTCATTATTTCCCATACATACGTTAAGTATAAGAAAAAGAACGTGAGCAAAACGAAGCGAGTATTTTTTTTTTATTTTTGCATCAAGTTGTTAAAGAAAACTGGGTCACGAAGAAACAGCTTTTGTCCATTTTACAATACAAAATTGTGTAATAATAGGTTAGTTAGTAATTAGTATTCTCGTAGTATCATCAATATGCAATTTAGCTTAGTCATTGTTCTAGATTTGAATAGAGAATGCGAGATTGCATATTTACAAGTGCTCGTCTGGATTTGAACGTGTAACTAACCCGTGTTCTATACGAAAACGTCTAGATACATTTTCCAATTAAAGACTAAAAATATGTACATAAAATGTACGGCATTGAGTTCCGCCACTCAACACGCAAAATCCCAAAAATTCGGCGCAAGGCGGAGAATATGACAAAGAACAAAGATGGAGTGACTTGACACTATCAATTTTTTTTTCTCCCGTTTCCTCTGTCTATCCTGCTATGCGGGAAAAGAAGCGTGAAGCAGCTTAAGCTTTCAACCATTGTTTAATTGATTGAACTCACCATCTTCGTGAAAAGGACTTAAAATCTCCCCTTAAATTGTATTTGAATCTTCTATTCTTTCATCTCATAGAGTATAAGATAAAGTTGTTTTGACTAAATATTCTAATTACGGCAACATAAAATTTCCTGTTAATACTTTATTACTTAGAAAAACTTAATTGTTATGTCAAACTTGACCTTCTACATATATTTTATTTATACTGTCTGTCACAAAACTGGTTCAGCGATAACTAAACTAACTTATATAAGTAAGTATATTGATAACAAAGGTAAAAATAAATGTTTATAAATATTAACGAACTAGTATGTCTTTTGCAATTATTTTTGATTAATTATTTTGAAATTAATTCAGAAATCAAAAAAAAAATATTATTAGTAGAAAAAATACAGTGATACATCGGTCTGTAGTAAGTCTAAAGAATCAATTTTTAAAAAAGCTTAATGCATTTCTACGACCAAATAAGGAAAAATATATGTATTCGCTTTACACCTCCGCATAACAAAGCAGAAAAAACTTAATGTTAGGACACTCCGTTAAACTTTTAATTGAATTGCAAGATTCAACGCCACACACAGCGGAGAAATGAAAATAATTTAATTATAGAACTGAACTCACAACCATCACTCTTACAATCAGACATCATCTCATTGCATCACTATGGCTCCGAGAAAATATATAAAATATAACTGCGGATTGAACTTACGCTTCCTTTATACAATCACAAGTTTAACTACTATGCCTCGACGGTATTAAATTAAACTAAATTACATATTTCTAATAAGCTACATATAATCTAGCACAATGTTGCAACTTTATCAGGCAACATAACAGGTCCTTTGTATATGTGGGTTAATACATACGAAGGCGTAACGAATCAAAAGGGTTATTAGAAGTATTCGAGATTTGCGCTTTGCAGAAGTATATTTGTAATGATTCTCATTTAGTTTATATACTGTAATTGCTTTTGGATTGTATTCAGAAATAATTTAATACAATTTCGTAAGGCACATTTTGTATTTGATAATGTATGAAATATAATTATGTATGAAATAAATATTCATGATATTGAAACACTAATTATACACGTAAAACAGCTTTCAAATTTAAATAAAAAATTTGATCGTCAAATGAACATAAAGCTGCTGTTCAGCTAAGAGAAGAGTTCACGCAAGGACCTCAGCTGTTCTTTTTATTATAAAGATTACAATTTAATTTTTTAATATGATAATGGTACATTCGTGAAATAATAACATGACGCAACGCCTCCAGAATTCGGCGGAAAGTGGGGACCAGGATGGAGGGTCTCAACATTAGGTTCCCAGGTTCCCTCTGTCTGAATACAGCGTGAAGCTATAAAAAAAGATAATATCCCGAATAAAATTCAAAAGATCTTAATTCCACTCATTACTGTCCTTTAAATGCCCATTGACAGAGCTATATAGAATAAGCGTTGCTGATCAAATATAACTTTCAGATCAGATCCTGCTTTTGTACCTTCTAATCTAGGCAAGGAGAATACTCCTTACATAATAATATAGACAAAGTTCAACGATCATTCAATATGTTAACGATATCACTTCACCGATGTAACACTTATATAATTAGTACATTCACTTCCGCCTGACCTATGTCGGGATGGAAGGATTAACGCACGTTCGATTTGTTATCTATATATAAACACTATTTCGTTACTTATTTACAGATAGCCAATCCACAGATGATATTAGTAGATTTATAAACTTGAAATGTTGATCCTAACCTATATATTAGGGAGTGTAGGGGGTAGCATTAAAAGAACTCTACGCTGCACCGCTCAAAACACTCTAGTTCTGAGCGGTTCAGCTTGGTAGACAGAGGGAACCTAGGAACCTGTCAAGATAGTCCATACCACTCAGACACTTCCGTTCCACACCAAGAATTTTTTATTTTTGGATTTTTCTAAATTCTTATGAGAACGGGAAAAATAACGACGATACGAAGATGCTGGCGACGACAAGTAATATGCTATAATTTATGACGACTATCATAATACCATAAACTCGTCATTATAACTTTGAAGCTAATAAATAAAACGCATAAAATGATGTTCTATCCGCTTTTTTAAGTAACTTATACTTTAATAAAAACAATAGATTAATACTTATTTGTAATGTAGCGTTATATTTAACTTTGTCCGAAAAGATTAGTGAAAACAGGCAAAAATATAAAATTTCCGACTACCACTTTCCACCAGGGGGATAGAATTAATACATCAAATTATTTTATATTACTTTGGTAACAAAGTAATACAAAATAATTTGGTGTATTCATTTTTGATGTGATTTCAAATAAAAAAAATGTTTAAAATTGGTTTTATATTATTAAAAATAAATAAATAGGTTTTTTTTGTTGCTCATAAATAACTGCAATCTGCATTGATACGCACTACTTACTTCTTCATGTTTAAATCGGACAAAAAAATGTTATAAAAATGCAATATGCGTCTGCTATAAATAATTTTAATTTAGTTAGTACTTTTATCTCGAAAACTTACTAAATTACATATTATATAAGTTGAATATACGTATATACATATTTTATTTTAATTATATCTCACATTATCTAGATTATTAACTTAAAAATATTTATAGAAACGTAAATTTTACAGCTTCAGTTTAAAGTAAGAAGAGAGATACATTGTTTGTTAACTTAAAGTCGACGCTACGCCAGAATAATAAAAAGAAAATACTTCATGGAGAATCGAACCCATAACCGTAAAATAACTAAAATTTATAAATATTGTTTATTTTCATAAACAATACGAAAAATAACATATGACAATAAAACTTATATTTAAATAACATCAAGTTCTCCTACATCCTGCCATATCAGTGCTCACTTATAAGGTAACTTAAATTAAATTCATACAGAATTTTTAAGCAAGATGAGTCAAATCCACCTACTCTACAATTTTACAAAATTATGACCAATACATTTATTATTTAACCTCTATTCCTTAAAAGTAATTTACTAAAATAGTAATGTCAAATGTATTTGTTTGATAACTCCTCAAAACTACATTGTTAGTCATGTATATTGTTATTTTTTTTTTCAAAACGGGGCAAGTGAGCCTAAGGATCAGGTGGACCTTCAGGTCTTCATCAGATGATGGTAAATAGAAGCTTTGCCCATGGACACCTACAATCTGAAGGGATTGCGGATGCGTTGCCGGAGTTAATATAAGGATAGTCACATTTTTTATTGATTTAGGTTTTTTTTAATATAATATGTGAGCATAGGACAATGTCAATACCATCACAACACACTTCGGGAGCATCTACCTGAACACGATGTAGTGTGGTTTAATCTATTCTTACGGCGGTCTAAAGTCGGCTTGTGTCATAATACAAGATAGATAGTGGGAACCTAGTGTTTACACTTAGTTTTCTACTTTCCTCACAATTTTCAAGACATTGCAAATTGAACGGTGGAGCTCAACAACGCTCTTTATCGATTTACTACAGGGAAGAAATAAAAAAAAATATTCCTCTTAATGGGGAATCGAACCAATAACGCGCTGTACTCAGTACCTCGTTTACAGTCAGATAATAGGCCGCTGCATGACGAGGGCCCCTGTAGCTTATTTATGTATAATAAATTGTAAACAATATATAAGTTAAACTATAAAAAATATAGATTAGAAATATGAATATAAATTTTCAAAATAATTAATAAATAAACAGCAGTTGAAATTTTATTTAAATTACATTTTTTTATTTAATTTTATCTAATAACGTTTTCCACGAAGCAATTACATATAATATTTAATAATAAATTAATATATTTCACGTCTCAGTAGTAAGTTTAAGTTGCTCTAGAACTGGCTGCCTTCTAAAAGCACAGGTTGGTAATATTGCAATGCAGTTAAATACATAATTAGTTGTATAATTATAACTCCATATACAACTAACAAATAGAAAATGTGTTCTAATGGCTGGTTTCCGATTTTACATAATATTGTAGGTTTAAAAACATTTAACTTAGGTACAAACTACAACCTTAATATTTTAAACATTGTATTGATTTTTATGTAATTTTTCAGCTTCACGCTGTATCCCGCATGTAGCAGGGTAGGTAGCCTAATGTTAAGACAGTCCGCTCCCCACTTTTTACTGAATTCTGAAGGCATTGCGTGTTGAATGGCGGAAGTCAACGCCGCACTTTTGCCTCAACACCAGAGCGAAAAAAATAAAAATATTCAATATTTCATTTCCTCATGGCAAATAGATTTTTATATATTTAGAAAATAATAAATTAATGATAATATAGACCTTTGTGTGTTACAAAACATATCTTATATATATTTTTATACAAATCGTGATTTTTTCATTTACTTTCATCTTAACTTGATTAACAAACCAAATAAGCCTCAAAAACATTAAGTAACTTACTCTATTAAATAAGAGGAAACATTAGTTTCATAATAAATTGACTTTCAGAAGAGGAACTTGCGAGTATGACCTGAATGGCTCTAAGGTTTAATATAAGAGCTTATTATGTAACACCTCTCTATATTATCAAGTGATAGGATCGTCTGAGGACTCATTGTGGTTTGAAAATGTTTTTGAAAGTAAATGTAATATAACATCGCCCAAAGCTTATATTATTTTAACATAGGAAGTGAGAATTATGTTTATTTGTCTATACTAATACTATAAAATTGAAGAATTTGTTTGGTTGGTCGCACTAATCTCAAGAATTACTGGTTCAGATTCAATAATTCTTATTATCTATCACAGATAGCCCGTCATATTATATAATATTAATATTTAATGATTGAGGAAGGTTATTGGCTATTTAACATTACGTTAATCGTTTTGAGGCACTGATATTAATTACCACATATAAAAATAAATACATTTTTATACAAAAAGCAATCATTTCGTTAATTTTTGCAATTGCAAAAAAAATCACGAAACTGTATAAATAATAATAACAATAAATAATAAATAGTAGTAACGGTAAAAAATATTATTTTTATTATTATTATTAAAAATTTAATGATTACATTACTTAAGCAAGAATATGTGTTATTTTTGTTATCGATCGTTTTTCATAATACCAACATTTGGATTTGTTTAAACTTTGAAATGTACATAAGGTTATAGTTTGGTCACGTCTCTTAGCTTTTAATTACAGTATAGTCGACCTCGTTCTGGAAAGGAGATGGTCATTTAAGTGGTCGAGATGCGTGGGAAATGTTTTTTGATGGTACTTTGTATATAAAAATAATTACAGATCTAAGTTTGTATATTGTATACTTGTTTGAATTTAAATTATATCTATTAC